>JAJAGP010001710.1:0-166956 GCA_025084515.1 Ancistrus triradiatus
TCCTTTATTGAGTGTGTCTTGCTAATTGCCAATCATTTCCACCTGTTGTCTATTCCATTTGCACAACAGCATGCGAAATTGATTGTCAGTCAGTGTTGCTTCCTAAGTGGACAGTTTGATTTCACAGAAGTTATATTGTGTTGTTTAAGTGTTCCCTTTATTTTTTTGAGCAGTGTATACAAGATCAGAAGTTCAGATATATGCACATGCTCTATATACATTTATTAATAATTACTGTATAAACAGGAATTGTTACGTTACCCGAATACTCCTTACAGATTGTATGAACACTTTCTAGAAAAAGTAACGCATATCCACGTCCCGAACCGGAAACACATGTTAATCCCTACTTTATATGATTAAATACTGGCTTGAACATAATACCGCTAAAATAGAAGCTCGTGACATTTTGGTGCTGATAGCTTGACCACAGTTTCATCATGACATGCCTGCAGATTTCGTTTCAAGTTCTGTTGTATTTTTACCAGAGATGGTCGCCCCACACGGTTTACAAAACGTCTTGCTTTCCTTGACATCGAATGAGAAATGTGCCCATATATCGACTCCCCTCCTCCTCCCAGATGTTGACATTGTCGAATTGGTTTCACGAGAAACAGACGCTAACTGTACGGTCTTCCCGAGGTTAGATCAAATGTGTGTGCGCATCTTACCGCATTACTGATTGGATCACTACCCAAATATCCCGCCTTACCACGTATGCTAAAGTTATGCTTGGATCGTTTCCTAACTTGTCCTTCGCTTCCACAAACCTAAATCAGATCTGATTGGATGTCGCCTCTGTCAAACATGTCTCGTTTTTATTTGTTGACAAAGTGTCAATTCATTTCGTCCTAGTTTTGTCGTTTTGCATTCATTTCAATTTAGTCGTCTCGTTTTCGTTAAAAAAAGGGTCGTTGACGAAAACTATGACGAAAATCATTGGTCAATGAAATTAACACTGGTTACATACTCATTTTCTTTTGGTTTTTCCATCATTTTGCTCAGAATTACTACAAGCAGTCATTCAGCAAGCAGTAGGAAAAGATCATCACTTCACGTGCCTTTATGTAACTGTAAAATGAGACCCACATACAAGGGGTTATGACCTGATATTCTGTAATAGATGGTGACCTGCAAACATTGAATATCAGATGTTTTGACATATGATGAAGACTCTAGGTTAAATTTTAAGGTAAGGGTCTTAGCAGTGTGGCAGTATGTCATAATATGCCATCTTCAATGCCCGTTCAGCGTTGCCTCTAATCTACTTGGCTAGACACGTCTCAGTTTTGTTAGCTGCAGTTTGTCAAAACGTGTTGTTGTTCCTATATCAATATAGACACTAAAAAGATCTAATGCTACAGCTGAGCTCCAATGGCAGTCACTGATGATCATTTTATGCAGGAATGCCTTGATCCCATGCCCATCACCGGTCTGATAGGCTGAATTGCATGGGCTTGATTAACCATATTCCAATATGCCTGGCAGTCATGCTTACTAAAATACTTTAATGCTGTGAATAATAAACAGATTGTCAGTTACTGGACTGTAGAGTGTACATGCCATCATGTCCAATGGGCTGGAAGAAGGATGTTGTAGAGTAATAAATAAATAGCAAGTAAATGTAACTGCATTTAGTATTAAAGGTCAGTAGCCATAGTACGTCACCAAATTCAGCAGATCTCAATATCATTAAAAACTGTGTAGGAATATTTTGAATAGTAGGTGAAAAACTCTAGCCAAATTGTGTACCCAGTTAACAGATGGTCTAAAATTGACAACTACAGCAAGGGACAAGGTGGTCTTAAACCACTAGTGAAAATGCTTTTATTTTGTATTTTTTTCTCATTTCATATCATGATTTGATTATAAAATCAGCATAACAGTTTGAGGGAAAAGTTGAAAAAAAGCTTGCTTTTAATACATTTCATAATTGTTCTAGTGTTTGGCATGTTTTCCCTCTTGCTGTAATGACAGCATGTACTCAACCTGGCATGGACTCCACAGTGCAACATCTGATGATCCATGTTATCCAGCATGATTTTACAATATTCCAAAGAGCATCATGTGATGTTACTCAATGCTTCTCGTCAAGATGCTGCCTGGATGCCCAGCATCTGTGGGAGAGTATCATACTGCTTATCTCTAGCCGTGACTGCACTTCAAAATCCAGAATGCGATTTCTGCTGATTGTGTGTTTGTGTGTATTATCCCATATTGTCAACAGAACCATTGTAAAAATGGGGAACGCCTAGATAAGCTTTTGTGGGTTAAGGGCCTTGCTCAGGGGCTTAAAAGAGGCAGCTTGGCAGTGATGGGACTTGAACCCTGGACCATCTGGTCCATAGTGCAGTACCTTAACCACTGGACCAGCACAGCCCACTTAATATTTTGAATTAGGTCTGACCTAGAACTATACGTAGGTTGTATAGATTAAATGGACTGTCACTGAGGGAGACGTGTCCTGCCAACCGTAGATACTCATCTATTCTAATGATCAGTCAAGTCAAGCAGCACAATTCCTTCATTTAAATATACCAGGCATGGCTATGCAGTCTTATATGGAAGCAATAAAGCATTAGAGCAACCCGCAGGACCTCAAGCTCAGATTCTTAGATTGTAAGGCAGCACGCTAGCAAAAACAGGCACAGTATGAAAACAGCCTGTTTTCTAAAATGAAAAAAAAAATGCACTGTTGTGTCCTATTGGCCTTGTATACCTTCAACAGTTACCTGCAGGGGATAGTTAGCAACGTAATCAGTGTCGCTATGGGGAGGGTGTTCAAAGCCGGGGAGGGCATTAGAGCATGGGTTTGTCTAGGGATGAAAAGTGATTAGTCAGTTTTCCCCCAGCTAAAACTTTGCTCAATGCAAAGTTCACTTTAACCACTCAGGCTTTTTAGAACATCTCTTTATTTATGGCACGTCTTGATGTTAAATGTACTTATTAGTACCTACACTCATAAGGTAGTATTGAACTATATTTACCATATACTGTAAATGTGCTTTGTTGATATACAATTAATAAGATAGCTCATCTGTTGCTTTGCACAGTCCATCAGCCTCCTCTACCTCTTTCAGTTCATGGTCAGCCATAGGACAACTATTGGACAGATATTATTTGGGTAATCAGAATATGTTTGTTTGCTTTATTCTTAATGCCGTACCAGCACCAATGGCTGTAATCTTTACAGGAATTACCTAATGACTGCAAAAACCCTGACAGGCACTCAGCTTGTACCTACAGTACTGTGCAAAAGTCTTAGGCCACCATTACAGGCCACCATTATTTTAGCAATGGTATGACGACCCTATAATTATTTACCAGTCTCTATTAGAATACAGCCAGAAAATACAGGAAATTTATATGCATTATTAAAAAACTGAAAAGAAATCTGAAAAAAGCAGCTTCTATAGGCTACAGTGGCAAGTGACCTCCCCTTACCAGAGCAACAGCAACATCTTACACCAAGGATACCAAGTTGACCCTTCTACAGTCTGTATAAGCTTAATCAAGAACGGTCTCTTTGGAAGGGAAGCAGCCAAGAAACCACTTTTACAGAAGGGTAACAGGGTGACAAGGTTAAGAGATGTTAAATCTCAAAAAATGGAAAGAAGTTTAGTGGAAAAGAGTATTATGGAGTGACGAATGCAAGTTTGCAATTTTGAATCCAGTCGTCGATATGTTATATATGATCATTATACCATTGCTCGAATGGTGGCCTAAGACTTTTGCACAGTACTTTTTACACAGATTTTACACAGTAGTTAGAAAAGTTATAGTTCACTAAATCCACTTCAGTCATAACACTCATCTGTGGTACATCTTCAAATACATCATCTCTTTGAAGGCTTTTACAGAATAAAAAAGCACACGTCAGGAGTATGTGCTTCAAAGTCAGGTCAGCTCTGAATAAATGACAAATTGGAGAACGTTCTGCTTCTAATAAGCCCTATTTGACAACCTGAATATACTGTCTGGTCCTAGCCATTTTAAAAGTAGCTTTTTATCCTAATGACTAGGATTACTTGAAGTAGTTTGTTATCTGTGCACTGGCCCATGCTGCTTGCCATTTCCTTGCTGTCCTACAGGACTTGACAATTGGCCTTGAGATCAGATGAGGCAATAAGACAGCAGTAATATTTAGCTCCAAGGGCTTTTTTTCACAACCACGTCCACCTGTTCATTGCCAGAGAGGCTACAGTGGTTGGGTATCAAGGATTATACTATAATTTTGCTCATTTAACAACTGCATGGGTGTGCAGAAAAGCAATGACACTGGCATTGTAGCCTGTGCAATGCTAGTATGAGTGCATCAGGTACAGCAGCAGTTTTATATCTTAGCATCACTCTTTGGTTAAGAACTGGTGAGGATCTTGTTTTGTTCAAGTGCTCCTAAATAAATATTCAATTCGCATTTCTTTAAAAGGAAGGCGCAAGTGCGAACAAAATGCTCAAACTGTAGAACACCAACATGTTTGCTGCATTTACAAAGAGCGCCTCGGCTGTGATTTGATCACGTCATCAAAACCGTCATTGTTCGGTATAAATTATTCTGTCTTTTCACTTACCTAAAGTGCTTGTTTGTCATTTTGGCCGAATAATTTCGGTTGCTGAATATTCAAGCATCCCTAATTGTGAGTGTGCATTGTATTCAATAATCCCAACAACACTGCTGCGACACACTACAATCCCACTATCATACCAGTGTCAGTGCCAAGCTGAGAATGGACCATCACTCATATTTGCAGCACTTTGTTCTTTTCCATTCATGGATTGAGTAAATGGGTGATGACAAACGTGGATAGCAACAGATGGGCAATTGTATAACTACAAAGGTTCCTAAATGGTAGCTGTATTTGATCAAATGGCCAATACGCAATGTGCAAGGTAGATTTTTTATTAAATTAACTTATTAAATGCAAATGCAGTTATCCAGTACCTGAATAATTCTTGGAATAGCTAGAACACTAAACTATTTATTTATTTATTTATTCCCTTCCTTTTTGTTCTACACCTGTTTTCCCTAGTCAGGATCACAGGGGTCCGGTGCCTGTTCCGGAGACCACAATCCTCCTATCATGGCATCCCTGATCCAAGGCACAGCCAATTGACCCCGTCAGAAGGTACACAGCGGGTTAGCATATTGGACTGGTGTGCCGACCAAGTGCCTGATCTACAAAAATTACTATTTCTATTTTAATCATTTAACATGAGCAAGAAGCATTTTTACTTCAACTGTGTCCATTTTCCAACAATTAAAAGGTAACAGATTGATTAAGCTCTATTGCTGCTTTAAAAGGAACAACTATAGTGTGCAGTGGGGATATACAGCATCTACTGCAAAGGCTTAAATACAGTATAGATCCTCAGAAAGCCCTTATACTGGAAAAATGAATGGGGAAAACAGCTCAAATGAGCAATGAGCAGAAGGATTTCGACCTGCACCACTGGAATGAAGCGTCCTTTAGCTGGGGGTTTGAAGGTATACAGTACAATGTGTCTTGCGTGAGGGAATTCAAGTGCCAGACACAAGCGGTAGGACAGGAGCCGAGACAGAAGCGGCAGAGTTATGGAAAAAAGGGTCAGAACAAGGTCCCTGGTGTTAGCAGGGAAGTTGGGCCTCAATTCTTACCACAATTGACCTGCCAATGCCATAGGCAGCATGGAGAGAGACCATATACAAACAAATGATTGAAAAACAAGATGAACATGCACTCGTACAATAATAAACAAAACACACACCCACACTTAATTGAAATTTTCTGGCACGCCCACACACCCAACAAGTGGTGGGCATTACCTTGGCCGTGCAGTTGACATATGGTTTTCCTTGGGGCATGAGCCCAATAATCTATAGGAAAAAAGACACACACAAAATCACAAAAGAAACACTTGGTTACATTTCTTTTTGGCACGATTATTTATTCAGAATTGCATACGCCACAGAGTACATAACCCAAATCGATATGTGATGAAATTAAAGAATGCATATAAACACAGGACTAAGGCAGAGAGACCACATCAGATGATAATAGCTCTCCCTCCTGAGGACTGAGCATGCATTGCCACCAAAGGACATGACAACTCTGTTTACTGGACTAATAACTAAAACTAATTCTCTACATTATTATATGTATTATTTTATATTTCTTAGATATAGGTTCTGTTGCTTTATATTCTCCATAATATTTTATCATCTTAAATGTATTGTCAACGTAATTTTCCGGGCTATAAAGCGCAATATCAAATGATCGGCTGCTAACGGGTATATTTTCATACATAAAGTGCACCGGGTTATAAGACGCATTAAATGAAACAAAACTCTTAAGTTCCGTCGGAAGCTCAGTTTGGTCTTTACCTGGCGCAGGGCGTCTTCTTGCTTCCTCCACTTCCGTACCATTGATTCGTTAATGTTGAATTCTCTCGCAGCTGCTCTATGTCCATGTTGTACTGCGTACCCTAATGCTGAAGCACATACCGTATTACTCCGCGATGCTGCGCACTACGGTGGCCGTGAGCTTCATAACCTACCAAGACCGTGCTAAAACATTTTGACAGATTTATGAGCGCCGTGTACCATCTACAATCGGTTCTAGGTCAGAAAGCACAACCAGAATTAAGTGATACATTAGACGCACTGCATTTTAAGGCGCACTGTGGATTTTTGAGAAAATTAAAGGATTTTAAGTGAGCCTTATGGTCCAAAAAATACGGTATATTTTGTTTTATTTATTATATTTTCTTTAAATATCTTCCATCTTCATTTTTATATTTAGCTTCTGTTTATTTAAACTATTACTATGAACTTTTAATTGGGTACCTTAGTTTAATTATTACGCATATAATCTACTCTGCCTAAGGAGGTTAGGTCCATTTTTGAGTCTCGGTCGTCCCAAGTTTCCTTCCTTTAACATAACATTTTGAGAGTATCTTTGCCACTGTCGCCACAGGCTTGCACAGTTAGGGCTTTGGGCCTAGATAGTTGTAAAGCTGCTTTGAGACAATGACGCACTGTAAAAAGTGCTATATAAAGAAATTTGACTTGACAAGGAGGAACAAAGAAAATGCAAAATCTTAACAGGACAGGAATATGTAATGATTATCACAAGACCTATATAAAACAAAAAAGCACCTGCAACCAACAAATCCCCTTTTTCTCTCAGACTAGTCGTTGTAATTCAGCTGTACGTCATCGCATGACTTCCCAAGCTGCTTTTCATACATCATAGTTGAACTTAAGAATCTATTTTTGTCTTGTCAAGGTCACAGTTTGTCTGCAGCCAATCCTGGAAGCAATAGGTGTGAAGCGTTCGCTTTTGTTAACTCGTTTTAATATGACACAGCTCAGCTCAGGAACTCATCTGCATTACTGAGATTAGGACGTGTGTGAACCAACAAATCAATATTGACATTATGATGACGGGAAACCATGGAACTCTGACATTGAAATTTAACATGGATTTTGTTTTTGTTTTTTGTTTTTTACAAAAATGCCATCTTTTATTTGAAAAACTAAAAGAGCCAAAAGACGTGCTTTAGGTTACTGAGGTTAAGGTTAGTTGTAGGTGAAGCATTAATTATCTGCAGTAGCCATTGTCATTCATGTCAATGGAAAGTCCTCACAAGGATAGCAACACGTGTGCGCGTGTGTGTGTGTGTGTATACACACTGAACTCACCCTGTTCATCTTGATCAACACACATGGCTGGCCCTCGGCGTAGCCAAAGCTTCTATCACCCAGGCCAGAACACTGACGAAGGTCACTCCGTTTAAATTTGCAAACCTTTTTCTCTGGCTCATTCTCCTGCTCGGTATACTGACCCTTTATGCATGGGTCATTCTGGTCCTGCACTGTATCGTTGTACTCTGCAGTAAAAGGAGAAATTAAGGCTGAGTGACAGCAACCATCACATAACATGCAGATTAGTGAGAATACTAAACACATTTTTCTGCTTATTTGAATGCTTTAATGCTTTAGCTAAAGTTGCCAAAAGAGTGTAGCAGGCTTGAGTTGGTGATTGTAGCAGGTTGAATGTTCCAAGAGCTATTAGAGAAAAAGCAGTCTCCGGCATTCACGACTGATTGGCAGGTGTCCAACATACTGCTGTGCCACAGAGCAGAGCAACATTCTCCTCCAGAATTATTGGCACCCTTAGTAATGGTATGGATAAAATATGCTTAAGCTGTTTGCTGTGAAAAAAAGTTTTCTAGTTAATTCATCTCACACTGAAAACATTCTATTAAAGAAAACAATGTTTAATACCAATATACTACCAGCATCGTCATATAATGACTATCAAAACCTCCTGTGTCGCAATTATTGCTACCCCCATTTTGTGATTAGAAGACCTTCATCTTGGAACCCTTCTAAATAACCCTGGGCAGCATCAAGAGTCTTATTGCAGCTCCAATAATCTTAAAAAACATGAATGACGATATTAATTTAGTTATATTTGTTAATAAGAATTTGTATACCAAATATTACCAAATACCAGATGCCAATAATGTGACATCATTAAAAACCATGTACTTTTGAACATGAGTTTTTTAAGTGAGATTTTTAATGAGTGAATTTGACATGGAGGAAGGGAGGACATTTGCAGGCAGTAAAATGCTGTATGAATAGTGACACGGAACAACATTTGTGGCATTACTATAAGCAGCAAAGAAATAAAGAAAATGGATTCAATATCTGTACTTCTATTTATTATTAGAGAAATCCATTAAAAGGTCAATGTGCAAGCTAAACATGGTACTCCATATTACATGGTGCTGATTTCTGTTGCCAGAGAACTTGGAAGTGAAATTATCAGTGCAATGTCTGGGTTTTATATATACTGTATATAAAACACAATTCTGAGCTCTTCTGGATGTGTAAAATGCTTGATAAAAAGCACAAACATTAACTTATTCATCACTAATCCATTTCAGATCTTACCTCACTCCCTTTATCTGCCACTCCTTTGTTTGTACCAATATTCTCCTAATAAAACGATACATGATATTTAAAGTAATCATACTAGGCTTGGTTAATGATCCATTATCGTCTTGTCCTTGTGTGAAAATCTACTGTATACTTACACTGACGCAACTATTTAAAAAAAATGGTGATGGTTTTGTTTGTTATTTATTTAGGTGATATTATGCTAAAACGAGATGACAAAACTATTTACATTAAGGGCTGTGAGGATGTGTCCCAAACAACACACTTTGGAACATCATGCTACTGAAAGCACAACACAACGGTGCTGCAATATTTCTTACATGCTATTTAGGCAATATGAAAAGTAGATCGGTATTCAGTTTGGGACACAGCCAAAGACTAATATTACGTGATGTTTCAGAGTGCTTTCTGACAACTTGAGCACGGTGATGTTAATATTAGCTAGTATGTTACCATAAGACCTTATACACAAGCCAATTTTACCCAACACACAACATAGAATGAAATGCGAAGGTTGTCTGATTTGCTGTCAAAACAATCCAACTTACCCTTGGTGTCATTCTTTCAAAATAAACTTTTACATTTTCTCCCCCTGTGGGACTGTGGTAGCCTAGCGGTTAAGGTACTGGACTATGGATCAGAAGGTCCAGGGTTCAAATCCCACCTCTGCCAAGCTGCCACTGTTGGGTCCTTGAGCAAGACCCTTAACCCACAATTGCTTGGATTGTAAGACTGTATGAAATGTAAGTCGCTCTGGATAAGGGCGTCTGCTAAATGCTGTAACTGTAAATGTGGATCATTTGAGTGGGACACGTTCCACCCCTCCCACCCCATTCCTACGCCAACGGCATCACTTCACTCATAAGGACTGAGTGTGACTAAACTAATCAACAACAAAACCCTTTTCTTAACCTTCTTTTGTTTTTTTTCCTCCAATCATTCTGCCACTGCTGGTATTTAGGGACCACACTGCTCACTCAAGTAATAGGTTAGAACTGATGGCCTAAGGTTGTCCTCTCAAATTCCAACATGAACCTGCACCATCAGAACATTTCTGACAGATCATGCTTAGCTACCCCTAAAAACCTCTAGTATGTACTAACGTTATTTGTGAAAAAGTAACAGATTAGAGCAACTCCCTCTTTGTAGGACCATGATTTCTCATGCTTTTCATTCTACCATTCTGTGGAGGCTAACTAAATGCTCTGTTTCCATAGAAACATGCAGCACATTTTCAATCAGAATGTGAGTGACACAATCAAATCCAGAATCACTGCTCTGCTCCATTTTGTCAAGAGGGAAATAACAGCATGTACTGTACACTTCTAAGAAAGGTACGGAGTAATTTAGAAAGAAGAATGGCTTTGTATGAATGATTCATTTGTCTTAGGAAAAATGAAAAGAACTCTTTCGTTCCTAAATTGGCTGAATAATTGAGGTAACACTTTATGCAGACATATCCTACCCTGATAAAAGTATGAATACAATGTATTATAAAAGTAAACAAAAATGAAAGCTTTGTCTATTATAAAAGAGTAATATATAGTCTGGATTTATGAGAAGGAATAAATGTCAACAACCTCTGCAGAGGTGCATGCGCATGTTGGTCACCTTTCCAGTACAGTCACTGAATTCCCCTTTTTAACCCTACTTTTGATCACCACTTAAACTCGTCCGATGCCTAACTGAATTTACTGGGCACAGGCAAACGTTCTCCCTAGATGATTCCCCAATCCATTGCAGGGCTCACGTTAAATCACCTGACCTTCACACCGCAAGTCCAGCCAGGGGTTTGAACCCAGGTCCACAGGAACTGCTATTTCCAGCAGGTGGCTCTTATTATCTCTGGCAAAAATTATGGAATCACCACATTTTTAGGATGGTCAGCCAGCTTTTTTTGATTCATGGCAAATAAACATGACAGCAAACATGGTTCAATGTTTAATCCTTATTTTAATTAATGGCATTTTTTCCAGATCAAGTACAGGAAAAATATATGAAACTAGCATTTTTATTAAAGGCATGGATTTTGAGGCAAGACCTTCACTAATGAATAATAAAGAATAATAAAGTAATTTCTCAAGTAACTTGACAGATTAGCTTTGCAGGACAGAGCCTTGTCAGGGGCCAATTTTTTAATTTTCGATCAGACAGATTCCAACTGTTCACTGGTCATGTCACTGAGTTGATAGGCCTTTCCTGAAGAAAATATTTAACACTCTTTACTATGATAGAGTTCATAATTAAATTTTCTGTTGATTACACTATGTAACACGTTTTGTTCCCAGCTTTTTAATGTTATATTCCAATTGCTTATGTCTAAAACAAATTAAAAATTGCTTACATTCATCATAAACTTCGCTTTTGTGACCACGGCAACGAAAATTATGAATTTTTATTATAGAAACAGGTCACCAACAGGCATGCCGAAGTATGCTTTGTAGGCCTCACACATCTTAGCAGATGCTTCCACAGAGTACTTTTTCGCTCTTGTCTTTATAAAAATGGCCACATGCATAGCAAAAATGCGTCTGCTGGATGTATGCAACCTCTTGATGCCATCTAAATGGACCAAGTTGCTGTGTACTGTAAGGAAAAAGGATGTCTCTCCAAACTCGATTAAAAATGGTCAATCTTTATTCCATGCAGTATGAAAGTACAAGAGTGTACTCAGGATTCAGCAGAGCAGGACTGATCACCCGGTAGCAGAGTAACACACAATATATACATTTGAAAGTAGTGGTCCTTCCTAAGCTCCTCCTGTAATGGCTGTGGGGTGAAGTGTGAACACTGTCCTTATCAGAATCTGAATAGAGAATGAATTCACACCTGCCTGTCTAGGTCAGTTCCCCTTTGTCTGTGATGGCTGTTGCCCACTTACTATGCAATCCCAATCAGTTAGATCATGTCTCTCCGTCTCTCAGGAAGGGCTATAGTGGCCCTATAGAACTGTAGTTATACAGCTACCTACAATTCTGTACAGTCCCAGAAAGTTCTAGATAATTCTGGACAGTTCTAGAAACTTCTTGATAGTTCTCACAATTCCAGAAGCTTCTTAAGTATCTTGAAATATGGCGAATATCCTTAAAAATAGATCAATTTCAAAATATCATTGTGCTGACCACAAAAGCAAAGTTTACAGGGAATAATAACTTTTTTCTATTCATTTAGGGTGCAAACAATCAGGAAAACTCACTTAACAACTGGGAACAAAATTTTTTTTGAAAATTGTTACATGGTGTTATTAATACTTTACAATTTTTTTTGTTTCTTGAACTATAAAAGCAAAGCCACCGTGCCACGTACAAGAACAACAATGCTAACAATACCTGAGCCTTGTGTTGTGTGTGCAAAATAAAGACTTACGCTGCAGGAAACTCTCCAGGCCATCAACATACTGGCTGTACTGCTGTGGATTAGAGCGGTTCACTGTGATTTCCAAAAACTTGGGCCTGATCATCACACCTGTCAGCAAAGCAAAAAGAGAATTTCATATAATGGAAGGTCAAGTAGACTAATCCCCATAATAAGTTCAATTATTTCTTTAACATCATACAAGAAAAAAAAAAAAAAAAAATTATGTTAAATTAATTCCCATTTCCATCATCAAAAAACCCATCCAACTGCTAGATGCCCTCATGCTCACAGGGCAAAGAGAAAATTGATATAAGGTGAGAACTTGCTGTACTTCTAGTGTAACATGGTAATACAGGTATGCACTATGTAACATCCGCATTATGTTCTGAGAAACAGAATGTTGACCAAACATGACCATTATCACAAAGCAATTTAGAGAGATTGCACAGTGTTTTTTTTTAAAACAACAAAATTAATTAAAACATGATGATAATTTAGTACAGTACTGTACAATACATTAATTCTTAGCATTGTATCTTTTATGGAATTTGAAACACCAATAACGAAAGGAACATTACCATGTTTTTTTCTGCCTTCAAGACTGCAATTCTCTTTTCTGTCAGCAGGTGTCTCAAGGGTTAGCTTATACTAGTTTTCTGTCATTCACAAGTTTAAAGAGAATGATCTGATGGTTGTTAAATGGCGCATATCTGAACGTCACATGGTTACAGCAAGTACTTGGAAAATTTCATCTTTGACAAGAACAGGTGTCATTTTTACTTCCAGAACATCCTAACGGACCTGTATCAGACGTACTGAATTTTAAATGAATATGGATAATTAGTCTCAATTACACCCTTCTTATTCTCTTAGTACAGAAAACGATGGTATTGCCTACAAGAAGAGCAGTGTAATGAACACCTGACGACATGCAGCTGCTCTTTTGAAAACTGCAACAACTGGAATTTAGGCAGGAGAAAGTTTAAGTACTACAACTTACTGTGAGACTTATGTTAATCTACATTATGCTTTCAGTCTTAGCAGTGACAAACCTGTTGACTGAATTGGGTTTTAGCCAGGACATCAAATGGAAAATCCATATTTAGAAAGTGCATTACTATCAGAATGTATGATATAAAGGTAAGAAATGGATATCATTAGTGGCCATTAAGCACTCAGAGCCCAGACGATTACTGGATTTGTATCAAGAGAATGCCAAATGGCCCATGGCTAATAGACTCGGGAGTGATGTCCAGATGTTTTGAAAAGATACACAGTGCTTCTTGAAAGCTTGTGAACCCTTTAAAGTGTACTGTACTTCTGCATATGCATGACCTAAATCATCATCTGATTTTCACACAAGTCCAAAAGCTAGAGAAAGAGAACCCCATTGAACAAAAGAGACAAAAATATTGTATATTTATACAATATATTAATTGAGGAGAACAATTCATATTACATACAACATATCAATATTACTTAACTGTGAGAGGAAAAAGTGTGTGAGGCTTTAAGATCAGCAGTTAGTTTAAAGCTGAAATTAAAGTTGGGTGTTTTCCTTCAGTGGGACGACAATCAGGTGCGAGTTGACACACTGTTGTATTTAAAAAACAGGGATCAATCCAAGCCTGATCTTTACAATATGCAGAAGTGTATCATGGCATGTTCAAAGGAGACATTCGAAGACCCCAGGAAAAGAGCCGTTTGTGCTCATCAGGCTGGAAAGAGTTAAAAACCATCTCTAAAGAGCTTGGACTCCAGCAATCCACAGTCAGACAGACTAATGGATGAAATTGAAGACCATTTTTCTGCTCCTCGAGTGTGGTTAACCAATAAAGATCACTCCAAGAACAAATAGCGTGAAATAGTCTAGGAGGTTACAAAGGAACCCATGGTAATCTCTAAAGGCCTCTCTCACATGGGCTAATCTTAATGTCCACCATCAGAAGGACACAAGCACTACAGTGTGCATGGCAGAGTTCAAGGAGAAAGCCATTGCTTTCCAAAAAGAACATGTTTGCCCATAGTGTGGCACATGGAAAGCCAGAAGGTTACTGAAAAATGTTTTGTTGATGAATAAGCAAAACTGAAATTTTTGGTTTAAATGAGAAGCGGTATGTCTGGGGGAAATAAAACCCCACTGTATTCCAGAAGATGAACCATCTGTGATATACCATCTGTGAAACATGGTGGTAGTAGCATCATGGCTTGGGGCAGTTTTGCTGCAGCTGTGCCACTATGGCTTGCCATTACTAATTAATTCTGAATTTTCCCAGCAAATTCTAAAGGAAACCGTCAGGGCATGCTTCTGTGATCTGAATCTCAAGTGAGCATCTCGAGAGGCATGTACGTCATGCAGCAAGACAATGACCCTAAGCACTTCTGAAGCAGTTCATGAGAGGAAATCCACCAGCATTCCAGAGATGAAGCTGTACTGTATGGAGGAATGGGTTAAAACTCCTCCATGGTAATGTGCAGGACTGATCAACAGTTTCTGTAAATGTTTAGGTGCAGTTGCTGATGCACAAGGCGGTCACATCAGATACTGAAAACCAAGGTTCAAATACTATTGCCACTCATGTAATACTGGATGATTTTCCTCAATAAATAAATCAAAGTATAACATTTATCACACCATTTCTTGTTTAATTGGGGACTCTGGTGATGTATTAGGTCTTATTTAAGTAGAAATATAAAAGACTTTACTCATTTTCAAGCACACCTGTAGGAGGAGCATGTTTTAAATAGAAAAGTGAAGATCTTTGGCTTTCATAGGGATTAGGTAAACAATGATGTACATTACCAGTCAAAATCAAAAATATTTGATTTTGAAATGTGTTTGCTGCTAGAGTTCCAAGTTTATTTCAGTTGTAATTTGTGGTGCTTCTACCTGATGGTTTGTTATGCTAATGACTCTAATATGCAGCAGAGGTAACACAAACGTCTTTTCCTAGGCCAATCTTCATGACAGACAGTTTCATTACAGCGCTGAAACTTTCAGAGGTTTTGCTACATGATTGGCCATTGTTTCTCAAAATGGGGATTGATGTTTCTCTTTGCTTAGTTCTCCTTATAGCCATATTATTGGCTGTTAAACCTAAAACCAGATTTCTTCTACTTCCATCCCATGGTATTCACACTATATTGTCTAAACTAAAATCTCAGGTGATAAGACTAAGAAGGAAGGTTTTGACATTAACCTTGCAATCACTCTTGCTTACATTGTGACACCTGCATTCAGTTTGCAATTGTTTTGTTTGTTACCACAAAAGGGATGTGCTTTAACTGGAAAAGCATTGTCTGGCCTGAGACTTCTGCTGTCACATTCGGATGGTATTTTCAGAATTTGGCTTAAACAACATGAAAGCATGAATCCATGAATGGATCAATGGTTCAGGAAGCTGGTGGCGTAACAGTGTGGGGTATATTTTCTTGGCACACTTTGGGCCAAATGAGCATTGTTTAAATGCCTACTTGAGTACTGTTCCTGACCATCCCCATCCCTTTATGGCCACACTGTACCTTCTACACATCATGTCACAAATCTCAAATCATCTCAAACTGGTTTCTTGAACATGACAGTAAGTTCACTCTACTCAAATGGCCTCCAAAGTCACCAGATCTCCATGCAATAGAGCATCTTAAGAATTTGGTGGATTGGGAGATTTTCATCATGGATGTGCAGCAAAAATGCAGAATGTTTGAAATCTTTAAAGGGAAAGCCAGCTTGAACCAAAGCACAATGGTGACAAAGTCGGTTTCTGCTCTTGATCACACCATTTCCTCTTTCCAATTTTATTACCGATTCAACTTTTGCAGATATATTTGTTCTGGGTTTTATGGGTGTTAAGAAATGGTTGTGAGGATGTTACCTGGGTTGTCCACTCGATCCCTATACTTGGGAATGTGGTCATCCAGTGTTTGCAGCATGACCCACATGGTGAGAGAGAACATCCCAGCAAGAAAGCCGTAGAACACCAAATAGAAGAGAAAGATGAGTGCTAGAGGAAGAGAAAGAGAAAAACAGACTTTATTCATTTTCATGCAGCTACTATATGTAATGTAGCTTGTGTAGGCTTAGCATTTAAGTAGGCTATATTTCCAGAACATGTAAAAGGGAAGAGAAACAATATGTACATGTACAGTGGTGTGAAAAAGTGTTTGCCCCCTTCCTGATTTCTTTTGCATGTTTGTCACACTTAAGTGTTTCGGAACATCAAACCAATTTAAATATTAGTCAAAGACAACATAAGTAAACACAAAATGCAGTTTTTAAATGAAGGTGTTCATTATTAAGAAATAAAAAAAAATCCAAACCTACATGGCCCTGTGTGAAAAAGTGAGTGCCCCCTAAGCCTAATAATTGGTTGGGCCAGCCTTAGCAGCAACAACTGTAACCAAGTGTTTGTGATAACTTGCAGTGGGTCTTTTACAGCATTATGGAGGAATTTTGGCCACTCATCTTTGCAGAATCGTTGTAATTCAACCATATTGGAGGGTTTGAACATGAACGGCCTTTTTAAGGTCATGCCACAGCATCTCAATAGGATTCAGGTCAGGACTTTGACTAGGCCACTCAAGTCTTCATTTTGTTTTTCTTCAGCCATTCAGAGGTGGACTTGCTGGTGTGTTTTGGATCATTGTTCTGCTGCAGAACCCAAATTCGTTTCAGCTTGAGGTCACGAACAGATGGCTGGACATTCTCCTTCAGGATTTTTTGGTAGACAGCAGAATTCATAGTTCCATTTATCACAGCAAGTCTTCCAGGTCCTGAAGCAGCAAAACAGTCCCAGACCATCACACCACCACCACCATATTTTACTGTTGGCATAATGTTCTTTTTCTGAAATGCTGTGTTACTTTTACAGCAGACGTAATGGGACACACACCTTCCAAAGTGTGTTTTGTCTCGTCAGTCCACAGAATGTTTTCCCAAAAGTCTTGGGGATCATCAAGACGTGTTCTGGAAAAATTGAGACCAGGTTTTTGCTCAGCAGTGGTTTTCGTCTTGGAACTCGGCCACACAGGCCTTTTTTGCCCAGTCTCTTTCTTATGGTGGAGGCATGAACACTGACCTTAACTGAGGCAAGTGAGGCCTGCAGTTCTTTGTATGTTGTTGTGGGGTCTGTGACCTCTTGGATGAGTTGTCGCTGTGCTCTTGGGGTTATTTTGGTCGGCCGGCCACTCCTGGGAAGATTCACCACTCTTCCATGTCTTCGCCATTTGTGGATAATTCCTCTTACTGTGGTTCGCTGGAGTCCCAAAGCTTTAGAAATGGCTATATAACCCTTCCCAGACTGATAGATCTCAATTACTTTCTTTCTCAATTGTTCCTGAATTTATTTGGATCTCACCATGATGTGTAGCTTTTAAGGATCTTTTGGTGTACTTCACTTTGTCAGGCAGGTCCTATTTAATTGATGTCCCGATTGAGAACATGTGTGGCAGTAATCAGG
The DNA here is from genome assembly GCA_025084515.1 of Ancistrus triradiatus. Taxonomy (NCBI): domain Eukaryota; kingdom Metazoa; phylum Chordata; class Actinopteri; order Siluriformes; family Loricariidae; genus Ancistrus; species Ancistrus triradiatus. Next base: position 17,761 of record JAJAGP010001710.1, read on the forward strand.
CCTGGGTGTGGCGAGAGACAGTGAACCCAGTTGTGATAAACCATAGTTGGGGGCAATCACTTTTTCACACAGGGCCATGTAGTTTTTTTTTTTTTTCTCCCTTAATAATAAACACCTTCATTTAAAAACTGCATTTTGTGTTTACTTGTGTTGCCTTTGCCTAAATATTTAAATTGGTTTGATCTCTCAAAACACAAGTGTGACAAACATGCAAAAAATAAGAAATCAGGAATTACATACAGTAATGTGCAAAAGTATTAGGCATTCTATATTTTTTATAGTATGTAGAGAAACAGATGGACTACAGTCTGTAAGTGCAGTGACCACTAAAACTGAAATAAAGAATAAGCAGAATATAAATAGAAAAATATCCCTAAGACATTTGCACAATACTGTATATCAGTAATATATAAGTATACTTAAAACACCTGAACCACATCTGAATATCGTCTACATTTTACCGAAATAACGCAAGGGTGTAAATTAGATTCTTGCCGCTACCACAATATCCCAAGAAGCAACAACTCCCTCTTGTATACTGAAGTGATCAAGGTCATTTTCCTGAGTTGACACACAGCATGCAGGTTCCTCTATATCACATGCACAAGTAGATAATGAGATGAGCTGAACAGCATGTACTTGTACACTGATGAGCTATAACATTATGACCACTGGTAGATCCAATAATGCACGACGCTGATTATCTTGTTACAACTGAAAATGTCACGGTCTGGAATATACAATCACTGAGCACTTTATTAGGAACACCTGTAAGTACACCTACTCAGTTATGCAATGATCTAATCAGCTGTATTGGGTAACAGGAGTGCAATATATAGCATCATGCAGATAACAGGCCAGCAGCTTGAAGTAATGTTCATATCAACAAACAGAATGGGACAGGACATTTCTGCAGAGGCACATGATAGGGTCAGACTTTGGTTCCAACAGCACGAATCCATGGACCCAACCTCCCACTTGTCAACAATCCAGGATGGGGAAGCTGGTGTAGTGTGTGGGATTTTTCTAGGCACATTTCAATAGCCCTAATGGCCCTTTAAGACCAATCAATTCATTGAATATCACAGCTGATTTGAGTATTGTTGCTGACCATGTGCATCCCTTTATGGCCACAACTTACCCATCAATGCAGTCTATTTTTGTTGTTTTTCGGTTATTGGTTCAGACAGTGGATTTGGGTATTTCTAACATACAGTATAGTGGAGTGTTCAGATAATGGGAGTTCACATAGGGGGGGCTCAAAAACTTTAATTAACAGATAAAAGGGTGCTTTATATGAACATTATGACAGACAATCCTACTGTTTTACTTGCTGAATGTTATCAAGTGATAACTGTCATAAAAATGGCTCTATAGGAGCAAATATGGCATATTTTTTATGTATTCAATAATAATAATAATGCCATGATGAACTGGCATGCTGTCCAGGGCATGGTTATATCTGTATCCTGTGTTCTCCTGGCATAGGCACAAAGACTCAGCAACCTTGTTCAGGAGAAAGCAGGGTAAAAATACACACACACTAAAAAAAAGTGTGTGCTAGAATTCATCAGAGCCTTAGGTTTGCATCACATGAAGTGTTGTTAGCTAGCTATCCTGGGTTTACTTATTGTAATGGTGTCAAAGGAAGCACTTGCTCACATTTTGTCTCTATGTAGTTAAACTGACAGTTGGTTTCATTTTAGTCATTTTGACTGGCAAATGTGAACCAAGCATTCTGTGGCTGCAAGTGTGAGATATAAACAGGGATGTGTGTGGGTTGGGCACAATCATTTATGGTTTTTAATACATTTGTTTCACATGCAAGTGCTAGCGTAAGGCTGCCATGTCATCCTGAGGATATAAATCTTGAATTTCACTGTACTTTGGTGCACATGATAATAAAACGGACTACAGTTCGACATGAGCCTTAAAAAGCACATTTGAGATTTACAGCACTGAAGTCAACCTCTATATGCACCATATGGTACCCACAACCACACAATAAGCTCGGCATATGGTAGGATTCAAATATTTTGCAAATGGCCTTTGGGTGATATTGCCCAGGTCCACTCCATTTTGCCATTAAATAAAGTCCATAGCCAGATGTCACTAAAGAGCTAGTAATGGCTGGGAGAGAGCAAGGAAGAGAGGCCAAGTGGGTGGAGAAAAAACCAGACCAAGGTTACTTATAGATGCATTTCTTCTTAGCTGATATAGGAGGTAGACTACTCCTACTATAAATAGCATGCGAAGGAGGACGGTTTAGTGACGGCGCCGCAAAAGAAAGCGTGCATGCGCACCCACTTCCTGAGAGAAGAATCATCTCAAATGACTGCATCAGCACAAACAAAGGAACAAGCGTCATTATGTTCCCCATTTAACATGGGCTAGTTGGGCTCAATATAGAATTACATGCAGTGTTCCATCCAATCTCAAATTTTCTAGAGATTTGCCAGCCAGGCATCCTAAAGCTGGGTTTACTGAAGAACACCTGTACATGTCTGAACATCTATTACATCATATGCACTCAGTGAGCAATTTATTAGAAACACTATACTGATGCTGGGTAGGCCTCACTTTGCTCTGAAAACAGCCTCTATTCTATCGCATATCTTCCACGAGAAATTGGAAACATTCCTTTGAGAACCTGCTCCATGCTGAGATGATTGCAATGTTCAATTGCTGCAGATTTGTCGGGTAAACTTCGAAGCTGTAAATCTCTCATACTACCACATTCACAAAGCTGTTCTACTGGATTCAGATTCTGGCGAATGGGGAGGCCAATGAAGAACACTGAAACTCAGTCACGTTCATGAAAGCAGGTTGAGATGACCTTTCTTGTGACAAGGTACATTATCGTGCTGGAAGGTAGCCAATAGAAGAGGGATAAGCGATGGCCATGAAGGAGTGCACATGGTCAGCAACAATACTCGAAATATGCTGTGATAATTCAAGCCATGATTTGACTGGTATTACCAGGTCTAAGGTTTGCCAAGAAAAAATTCCCAACATCATTACACCAGCCTTGGACTGTTGACATAAGGCAGGTTAAGGCCCATGGATTCATGCTCTTGGTGCAAAATTCGGAACATTACCATCCGTGTCCCTCAGCAGAAATCAAGATTAATGAGATCAGGCTATGAGATTTCAACAGTACAATTTTTGGTGAGCCTGTGCCCACTGCAAGCCTCAGGTTTCTTGTTCTTCGTTGACAGAAGTGGAGCCTGAACATGGGTCTTCTCTGCTGTTGTAGCCCCTCTGCCTCAAGATTCAACATATGTGCATTATGAGATGCGTGGGTCATCTCAGTCACCTTAGCCTTTCTGTTCAGCTCTAACCAGTCTGGATATTCTAATGATGACCTCTTCAGCAGGAATTTTCATTACATAGAACTGCTGCTCACTAAGGATGTTTCTTTATTTCCAGCATTGAATCAATTCTAGGGTCTTTCTGTGTGAAAAACCAGAATCAGCACTAAATAGATACTGAAAACAGCCAACAATCATGCCATGATTCAAAATCAGAGATCACACTTTTTGGGCCATTCTGATGGTAGATGTGAACATTACGTTGAAGATGCTGGCCCATATTTGCACAATTTGCTTGTAGTGCACTGCTGCCATATTTCATGAATGGAGTAGGTGTACATGTTCCTAAAATTCTCATTGAGTAACTAACTTGGAAGCTGATATGTTGTCAGTCTGATGGATGGCTATAAAAACAAATACACCACTTGAAGGAAGAGTGTGTGCGCCTTACTCAAATAGAAGAGCGTCACTATAAAGCAGGTATGGCAGACACCTACAAAATGGTAGCATTTTATAACATTTCCTGTTAGACCACAAAGAGTTGATGCTTGTTAGTCATGAAACTGATGAGGGGTGGATAGAGTAAATGCTCAGACCATTTAAGCTGATTGTAAATGTTTATTATATTATAGTTTATTTACCAAGTACTCTTACTTGAAATGACATCTTTCATGAATTAATAATAAGTTGGCAGCAATGTTTTTATGCATTCAAGACATTCGCTTTCACTCATTGTTAGCCCTGTTGTTAGGCCTAAGTGAAGTGCTTCCCTTTAATAAGCTCTACTACCCACTGACATTCTTGTTCCTTCTAATGAGGGCTTTCACGTGATGCCAGGAATGTGGCTCTTCAAAAACAACAATGTTATTTTAAAATTTGCTAAGGGGTTGAAAGCAAAACAAGGTGAAAGACAAGCCCCAATCATGACCAGGAATTAAATGTAGCCCAGTTTCTTGGTGTGAAGTCAATTATTTATGCTCATATCCAACCCTGTTCCTACCATTTTTTCAAAATAAGAGTGTGAATCATTATTAAGGGTTAATAAACTTGACTATAAATGTGTGCGTGTGTGTGTACACATACTTTTCATATTAATGTGTACACACACACACACACACACACAGTTTGTTTACACATTAAAATGAAAGGTAGTAAATTTATTGCATGAGGAATGAACTCGAATGTGTAAATTGTATTCCTACGGGTCGGATTACATGTATAAGCTCTTACAACAGTTGCCTGAAACTCGCCTGACCTCTAATAATTTTTGTGCGGTGTGCACATGTAAATAATACACTGCTCTGCAATATCCTGATGGTGGTCTGACCGTATGGTCATCTGATTTGCAAAGACAGGAAAACCTTCCTTCACTCAGTACATTCAGACGGTGTGGGTGTAAGTGTGCCCTTGCCAGGATGCCAGTCCATTGCAGGACCATCAATTTTAAATCATGACTAACAAAAGGTGTGCACTCAATTCTTTTGAATAATGGTTTGAAAACAAAGATGACTGAAAATTAACGTCATAGAAGACAGATTAAGAAAGCTGATCTACTTGACAGTTTGGGGATAAATTTCCATTATCTAGGTTGTTTACATTAGCTAGCATTTGGCATTTCAAGTCATTCCACTAATGCACCAAGTAGCAGTATTTATATGGAAGCATTCTGGCCTTTTAAAGGATTCTGTCTGAAATTACAATGGGTAGCCATACATGGGTTCGCATTACATCAATTTACTTCCCTATATAACTCAGACTGAAATGTAACACCACTGAAAAAGACAATGCTGAACAGCTATACTGCAAATGCATTGCTTTACAGCAAATGTAATGCTATCCACTGTAATCATAATGTATAGAAACAGCAGAAGAATGAAGTTAACAGAAACTGAAGCATGAAAAAGCAGTTCTTCAGTAGTTATTGTTTCTCTCTCAGCTGCTGAAGGAGTTCTTGTTGATTTTAGGGTCGATTGTAGCAGAATCCCGGAAATCTCAATTTTTTTTTTCCATGTTCACTTTTTCATGTTCAGTGGCCAGGCTGGCTTACTAACATGGATAAAAATATCACTCTGCAGGAAGGCTGGGAGCCACTGGGTTGTGGGCTGAACCCCAACAGGCTGTAAACTGGGGGTGGGGGATGCAGTACAATGAGGCTGCAAGCATATTTTGGAAAACTACTAGTTTCATTTTGGAAACTGACAGCATCTTGGGCTTGGAAAAACAAGCGCGTTACCAGTCAACGTTCAGTGCTTCCAGTATGAACCTGTTAACCTGTGTGCAAGACAGAACATCATTTTAATGCCCAATACAAGTCCCAGAGAGATGGCTTGCTTAGTGTTGCCCAGTTGCAACCCACAAAGATCAACTCATTACAAGTTACAATCCTCAAGACTTTAGTTGTGTACCGTAAGACCAGGGAAACGATCCTGTAAATCCACACACTAATATCTCGTGTGCTAGAATAGAACCCCCAACACCATAATTCAAAAACACCACACTGTGGTCAAAAATGTTTCCATAATTTCTGAAATAGGTTTACTAATCATAGATGTCATTTCATTTGTGACGGTAAAACACTGGATCACAAATTATACATAATGTTTAGTATTTCATGTGTAATTCTAAGTACAGTACTATGCCACCATCAGATTAGATAAATCATTGTTTTAGCAAATGGTATAAAGACCATATACTTTTTACTCAGCCTCTATCAGAAAACAACAGAAAATACAGGAAATTTGTATGCATTATTAAAAAACTGAAGAAAAAAAAAAAAAAACAGCATCTATAGGCTACAGTAGCAAGTGTGACCTCCCCTTACACTTGAGCCATAGCAGCATCTGGCAACTTCATTGGAATGTCAAGTTGACCCTTCTACAGTCCAAAGAAGCTTCATCAGGAACGGTCTTTTTGGAAGGGCAGCAGCCAAGAAACCACTTTTTTGGATGGGGAACAGGGTGAAAAGGCTAAGAGATGCTAAAGCTCACAAAGACTGGAATGAAGATCACTGGAAAAGAGTATTATAGGAGTGATGAATCCAAGTTTGCAATTTTTGGCTCTAATCATGAAAAGTGTGTTACTTATGGTCATTATGCCACTGCAAAAACAACAAATCTAATGGTGGCCTAAAACCTTCGGACAGTACTGTATATATTCTTCAGTTTTTAATATTTTGTTTTTCTTAGCCCTCCTGTCTTCTGCCGTCCTCGCATTGAGTGTGTTTGTATGCACTTAATCCGATAACTGCAGAAAATCAGATTTTGTCAATAATCTGACCAACGAGTATACAGTATTTAGTCAGCCACTGATTGTGCAAGTTCTCCTACTTATTAAGATGAGAGAGGTCTGTAATTTTCATCATAGGTACACTTCAACCATGAGAGACAAAATGAGGAAAATAAATCCAGGAAATCTCATTGTAGGATTTTTAAAGAATTTAATTGTAAATTATGGTGGAAAATAAGTATTTGGTCAATAAAGTTGGTTCAACTCATTACTTGTTGTAACACAAAACTTTGTGGCAATGACAGAGGTCAAACGTTTCCTCTAAGTCTTCACCAGGTTTGCACACACTGTAGCTGGTATTTTGGCCCATTCCTCCATGCGATCTCTCTAGAGCAGTGATGATTTGGGCTGGTGTGGGCAACACGGGACTTTCAACTCCCTATCAACCTTCCTATGGGGTTGAGGTCTGGAGGACTGGCTAGGCCACTCACCAGGACCTTGAAATGCTTTTTACGAAGCCACGCCTTCGTTGCCCGAGCGGTATGTTTGGGATGATTGGTAGCCTTTGTTACTTTGGTCCAGCTCTTGCAGGTCATTCATCAGGTCCCTTCGTGTAGTTCTGGGATTTTGCTCACCGTTCTCATGATCATTTTGACCCCATGGGATGAAATCTTGCGTGGGGCCCCAGATTGAGAGAGATTATCAATGGTCTTGTATGTCTTACCATTGCTCCCACAGTTAATTTATTCACACCAACCTGCTTGCCTATTGTAGATTCACTCTTCCCAGCCTGCTGCAGGTCTACACTTTTCTTCCTGGTGTCCTTCTTTGGTCTTGGTCATGGTTGAGTTTGGAGTCTGAGTGTTTGAGGCTGTGGACAGGTGTCACAGGTGTTTATACAGATAACAAGGTCAAACAGGTGCCATTAATACAGGTAACGAGTGGAGAACATAGAGCTTCTTAAAGAAGAAGTCACAGGTCTGTGAGAGCCAGATGTCTTGCTTGTTTGTGGGTAACCAAATACTTATTTTCCACCATGATTTACAATTAAATTCTTTAAAAGTCCTACAATGTGATTTACTGGATTTTTTTTTTATTTTGTCTCTCATAGTTGAAGTGTACCCATGATGAAAATTACAGACCTCTCTCATCTTTCTAAGTAGGAGAACTTGCACAAGCAGTGGCTGACCAAATAATTTTTTGCCCCACTGTACATGCACTTGAGTAATCATATAATGAAAAACCTTCAGTTTTACATGACTCTGGCAATAGATAAGAATTCTACTTTTTCTGTTTCTACAACCAGCCAATAATCTCACAGAAATATGTGATGTAAATGTCAAACTCTAATATTAAATAATCAGATTCTTCAAATAATCAATTCTTGAGAATATTCTGCATTTCACAGTCTCTCATTTCACTGCCGTTAATATCATGGAGCTTTTAATTCCGGGGTTGCCAAATCCAGCGAGAAAAAAAAACAGCCATGGTCAATGAAAAAGGCTCTTAATTACAACCAAGTCTTTACAATAAGTGGACCTGGCAAACGTTTTGGTTACTGCATGTGCAGACTGAGAATACCAACTGAAATTGGCTTACTAGTATCCATGCTATGAGAAATCCAAATACTGGTTTCAAATCCAGCTCTTTTTATTGGATTTCTTAATCTGATTTCTAGTATGCTGCTTACACAACCACTTGAATAATCAGATAACTGCATGTAAACATACAATTTCTCTCATCTGACCGGTAGGCTTCATGTCCATACAATACATATAAATACACAGACTTAATGAGAGTTGGTTTCATTGTCATTTAGACTTGTAAAATCTTACAAAATTTGAACACAAATACCATGGATGATACACTGATTCGAATACAACAGGAGGGTTGAATTGCACGTCTTGGGTAAAACAAAGTGATGGTTTAACAAAAGAGTGATATGGATGATTACTGGACTCTACGTATGGGTTGCTGAAAGCTATGTCATCAGTTAGCAAGGCCTACACTGACTGAATTTGTAAACTGACTGAGCTTTGCAACTGCTTGTTTGTTTGCACCCACAGCAATGCTTTTCTCAGCAACATCCAAGTAAACATTCACTGCTAAACACCAGTGTTTGTCACAAGTCATTTAGATAGTGGGTAGACACCATTATCTCTAAGCAATGGTTAGAGAGAAGTTTACTGATTGGACAATACAGGCAGACCATGGCCTTTTATGAAAACCTTTATTTGCTGTTTAAATGACTGTAGGATGTCCAGGTCCTCATTTTTCTTGCTGTAAAAGTCCTTTTTTCTTGCATGAGCTGGGGATAAGTTGCCCAAAAGCATTAAAACACAAATATGATGTTTACATCGCAGATGAAATGTCGAACATTTTCTATAGGATTAAAGCTTTATGATGCTTTTGGGAAATTGGGCCTAGTTAAAACACTCAAACTGTGGTGGTGCAGCAGGTAAATCACTGGACTATTGAGTAGAAGGCAAAGTGTTAAATTCTCTGTACTGTAAAGCTGTCACTGTTATTGCCACTATGCAAGACCCTTAACACACAATCGCTTGGATAATATCGGCATTGATGGCTACATTCATGACAGACAAGATAATATCAAGACACTACTCCTGGGACTATTTAGAGTGACCAATCAACCCAAATCACCAGAGCAGCCAGAGTAACCCCACGCAGACACGGGGAGGACATGCAAACTCCTCACAGGCAGAATCCAGGGTCAGGATTGATGATTATACATAGTAAGATTGCAAAATATAAATATATAATAAAAAAATATATGCAGTGTTCCTTACATTTCCTTTGACTTTCATTTCATTGCAGACAGTATGAACCCAATATATTTCAGTATTTTTCTCGTCAATTTAATTCCATTTGTTAATAAACATCCATTTCTGCAACACATTCCAAACAACAAAGTTTCAAACTGAAGAAGAGACATGGAAATAAGGATTGTGTGCAGAAGAGATAATAGGCAGGCAAGAGATGTGGATGTTTGGGGTGTGAGAAAAATAGTAAATAAATGTGGCTGACAGTGGCAGGATTTCAATTTAATCAAAAATAACTTTCATAAACATGCTCACACAATTACTACAGAACAACCATCAATTACCTCAAACAAACCATCATATATAGTAGGTACACAATTTTTGTTGCATTCATGTTTGGAAAGAACAATTCAAGTAATTCACAACAGGAAAAATACTGAAAGGTTGTGCAAAACCTGACCCGACAAAGCTTTTGGGTGGATTTTATGGATTTCGAGATGCGGATCTCAAAAAAAACAAAAAAAAAGTAAAGTTCCCCTCGTACGGTTTTGTGTATATAACCTATTTTTTTCATTTCCCAACTTATTTGAAGTCTACTAGTGTATTCCCCACAAGGTAAGCTGTTTTGGTCAGTCCAAGTATGCCTGGCCATACAGTGTAGATGCTATGCAAATGTTGAGCTACATTCAAACAAATATGTAAAATTTGTGACAAAGACAAACCCTGCATTCCTCATATTTGTTGGGTAACATGAGCAGTCAACCTGAGAGCTTGGCTCAGAGATATATGGAAGTCAAGGCCATTTGCAGTTCCAATGATATGATGAGAACAGAAGGATCACATGACACACTTCCTTCTGTCTGATGATAGTATCTGGCTTCTCTACTAAAAAAAATCTGCTTAATACCCCAATCTGCCTTTAGCCATGAGACCAGTGCCACATGATGACAGTGTGTGAGTACCAAAGGCACCAGAGACTTGGAGCCTAGAGGCAGATGACAATGCCACAACTCATGAACCAGATGTGGGAAAACGACACTGAATACAGATGTTGAACCCTTTATGCATGGTTATCCTCATCTGATAACACAGCCAGAATTAAATGACCTGGTCAGGCTTAGACCATAAAAAACCTTAAACCAGATTAATAAACTGCGATTAAATTCAGTAAACGCACTTCAATGTTTCTCCAAATTCGTACGTGAGACAGCAAATCTGAAATTATTTTGTCTTCAACTTTACATTTGTCAATCAAAACCTTGTTTTCAAAAAGCAAAACTTTTGAAAAGATGTCAAAACTTACAAATCTGATCATCTGGGTGTATTTACACATCCCACCAAGTTGCATTAAGTTGCACTGGACATATACAAGTTTATACTGAATACATGAAAATGAAAAACATCACAAATTAACATTAGACTGTGTGAAACTGTTTCCAGTATCCTAAATCTCTTACCTACTTGCATGCACCTGCACACCTGCTATGATCTCCAATCTAAATCAGACAACAGAAGAGGAAATGGTTCTACTGAAGGGTAGCACGCCCAAATTTTCAATTAAACAATATTTAATATAGTATTTATATTAACAGCCTCACATAGGGACACAACACAGATTCTCACTGTAGTTCCGGTAGCACATGTCCCTCTATTCAAATTGTTCATTCAATTTTAATTAAATGTTCTAAAGGTACACTCGCCATTTGAGGCATGTTTAAAATATGAAACAGTTTGCATTATTAATAATACTCAATTGGGTTGTTCCAGACAAAGGCCATGCCATTGTTAACTTATGTTATTATTTTAACCGCAGTACAGAAACTGCTAGTTCTTCACAGAACTAATATTTTGCTTGGATTCGTTCCATTTTGAAGTGTAATGTGTTGAATACAAACACGTTTTTGACGGTACAAAGAAATGACAAAGGTCAGTCAAAGAGGATACAAGAAATCCACAATTAGAGTTCAACAAATCAGAAAGAGCATTTATTTGTAGCAACATGAATGCAAACATTTCTTATGGATTCTCACTAGTATGAAATCCATTTACAATACCATATACTATACTTCATTTTAAAAATATATATATCGCAGATTAACCTTAGTTACATGTAAAGGATAAATGAAAAAGTTAGATTTGCTAATTTGTATAAATACTTTTGCATCAGGTTTATGAAGTACATGTTAATCAGATCAGGCCCAGTCTGCTTCCAGTATGTACACTAGACTGTAATCTGGGCTAAATCCAGTAGGACATAAGAGTTCTCAGTGCCATGAGGTAACGGAATCAGAAAACAAGACCATGAGTCAAATCCAAGCCTTTTATTCCTTCAATACCCATCACTCTCAGCAAGTCTCAGATCAAAGCTTTGCAGATATGCCAGTTTGCCATTACTCTGTGAGGACTGAACTACAAAGGGAACTGTTTTCATATAAGAAAACGCATTATGGACAACAAACTAAGCCGACAATCTTTCACACATCCTGCTCAAAGGAATATCAGCTTAATCATCAGTTTTATTATTTAATCAAGCTGATACCCAACAGAGAGGGGCCACTTACCGTATTTTTCGGACCATAAGGCGCACTTAAAATCCTTTAATTTTCTCAAAAATCGACAGTGCACCTTTAAATGCGGTTGCCTCTAATGTATGAATTAATTCTGGTTGTGCTTCCTGACCTAGAACCGATTGTAGATGGTACACGGCGCTCATAAATCTGTCAAAATGTTTTAGCACGGTCTTGGAGGTTACGAAGCTTACGGCAACCGTAGTGCGCAGCATAGCGGAGTAATACGGTATGTGCTTCAGCATTAGGGTACGTGCATTCATTCATTTATTTTCAAAGCGGATTTCAAACTCAGCGCTATCAGTCACGCAGTACAACATGGACATAGAGCAGCTGCGAGAGAATTAAACATTAACGAATCAATGATACGGAAGTGGAGGAAGCAAGAAGACGCCCTGCGCCAGGTAAAGACCAAACTGAGCTTCCGACGGAACTTAAGAGTTTTGTTTCATTTCATGCGTCTTATAATCCGATGCGCTTTATGGTCCGAAAAATACGGTACTCAGTCAAGAACCTTTTCCAAAAAGCATAGAGTAATGTAAACCAGTCAACCTTCAAAAACTGGTAGAATCTAAACAAATATGGACATGGGTGGAGGCATTACAGTTATACATAATGGACAATGACTAGGCTTATAGAGTATTACCACAAGTTTATCAACTATGCACTTGTAAGAAAAATACATTTTTACAGTCCAAAATAAAAGACTTATTAGAGTTATTGTATTGTTTTTAATTCACTCTGGATAAGAGTCGGAGTGTCATCATGTTTACGTACTAATTGTGGTGGCACAGTGGTTAAGGTACTGGACTGTGGACCAAAAGGTCGAGGGATTATATCAGTTGAAAGTTGTGATGTATAGGAATTTAGGTCAAAGAAACGCATTTCAAGTATGTTAAATGTTAATGTCATAAAGTGTGCTCTTAAATATGTCAATGACACAAATTTATTCAGTCAGATACAAAAAAAACTCTCACACCAATCTGTGACATACAAGCTAATGTATTCTACTAGCAGTTAGATAATATGCGATAAGCAAGTAATGGAAGCAAGACACTGGGCCATTTCTGAACATCGTATTGATGAAAACATTCACAGAATCCTGTATTACTCATTAAGGTTACGTGATGTTTCCAACATTTTTGGTTTTGTCTTGAGAATAAAAAATATGAAAACCATGCTGTTCTATATAAATCATTTTAATTAGAATTGTTCCAACTCCAAAAAGATGCCAATCCGGGCATCTTTTAATCAACTGATATTACTATAATTATCCTCAATTAATTTCTGTTTCTTCTACACTCATTTCACAGTGCACTAATGTTGGTAGAACTGGTTCCAAAGAATGATTTGTTGACAACTCAAACACCACAGTAAAACATTTCTAATCACTGTCTGTGCTAGAATTATTTTAACATGGAAAATAAACTGAGCTGTTTACAATGTGAGCATTCTTTATTTTGGTGGGATTTCCCCCTTTTCTCCCCAACTTGAGCTGCTCATTCCCCCTCGTCTTCATTCCTCGCCATTTGATGACCCATCATTTCATATCCACCCAGCAGAATGCGCTACTTCTGCTGTGCTTATCCTCCATCATTGCCAGCACCTCTGTGTGGAACTGGGGACAAGCCATAGATGGTGCACCAGTACCACTCAGGTGAGCCCGATCATTCACAACTCATCCATTTACTCAAGGACACTTTAGAGATGCCAGGTGCCCTAATACATGTCTGAGTGTGAGCGGAAAAAAAGCAGACATGGGCAGAAAAACTCCACAAAGGCAGCAGCCAGGCCAGGACTCCAACATGGGTCTCTAGAGCAGAGAGGTGACACTGCAGCACCGTTTTGTCCAAGACTAAGCAGAATTTCAATTATTAATAATGTGCTTTTTATAATGGACACAGCTTCTAAGTGAGATTTTGGATTCATTTGTTCAATGAAAAACGTAATGTAAAAGTCTTATTTTAATTAGACTGAACTGGCATGTAAAGTTGTATAGGCTCTACTCTTAAGTGCTTGTATCGGCACAGGACATGAGCCATATCTCTCTAAATAAAGAGTAACCTATACTGGAGAACCTTTTTTGTTGTTGTTTTCTACAGTCGGTCACCTTTAGGAAAGGGAAAGGCAGACTGTATCCACAGCCTTTGTTAAAGACTGGATCAAACTATGAGGACTTATCTATGCATAGCTACTAATGGAAGTGGTTCAAGTATTTTCATTCATAAAATACCAGGTGCTGTTATTTGAGGATAATAAAATATACAGAACTCTCCTGTCTGTTCAGACACAATCGCCTGAGCTCTGGGACCTCCTCATGATCAAAAGATAATTAGCATGGAGTGAATGTAAAATGATACTTCTTCCTATGTAGTGCTCTATATGCAGCTTTTTTTCTGGAATTTTCTGGTTGTATTCTATTAGAGAGACTGGAAAACTGTACATGTTAATTATGGATTTTCTGGGGGTTTTCTCCTTATGGGAAAACTTTTCTATATATGTAATGTAAATTGAATTAATCAGTTCTAGACACCCAGAAAATCCACACCGCATCCAAGGCATTAAATGCATTAATGGAGTTGTATTGTACAGGTGCTCCTTGATTTATGATGGGGATATGTTCCAACAAATCCATCATAAGTGAAATGTATCATGAACTGAGGAGTTTAACGAGTGTTGGTAGAGCCAATGATAAGTCATGACAAGTAAGTTAATGTTTAAAATACTTGTATTAACCTACAGTTGACCAAAATCATTAACCCAAAGCTTATTTTATAACAAAGTGTTGAAAAATCTCATGTAATTTAGTGAGTAATGATTGAAAGCGAAAAGTAAAAACAAAACACTTACTCTACTGGTGAACTCACAGTGCTAGCATATCTGCTAATGCTAACTGCAGCATGTGTTCTGGAGGATGCAGTCCTCTCCCTTTCGGTTGGCTGTCAATAGTAACCTTTTTAGGGCCCATTGGGACTTATTTGCACTAAGAATATAGTAGTGTAGATGTAGAAATAAAGAAGAACACGATTGAAATAGAGATCTTCACTGAGCAACCGCTATTGTGAATCTGAACCATTGAGAATCGTGAATCGAGTTGCGGCTGAAACGAATAACTCATAAAAGCTATAAATACATACACACACACACACACACACACACACACACACACACAAAAAAAATTCTCATCTTTGTCATGTTGCATGTTTAAGGTGAGAGATATATATATATATATATATATACACACACATACACACACACACACACACACATACACACACACACACACACACACACATATACATGCATGCGCACCTTGCTGTTAACTCCGGTAACTCATCATTTAGCCACTGCTGCTGGAGTTTTTAGACGCCTCAGTGTCACTGCTGAACTTAGAATAGGCCACCAATCACTGATGAAGGACTGGAGGATGACCTTGACGTACCAGCACAATACAGACCAACACAGGGGCCCTGCAGTGCTGGAAATGATTCCACACCCAACTTATACTTGCTCTGTAGTGGCCCTGAGGGAGTCCTGACCATTGATGAACAGAGTGAAAGAAGGCTAACAAATTATGCAGAGCAACAGATGGGCCGCTGTCTGTAACTGCAAAGTGCACCTTTATGATTTGATTAGCACCTAAGTGGAGTTCATGGAATACACAATACGCATAGAAACAAGGTGGTGGTTTACTGTTATAGGATGACACCCAATATCTGTGCACTTCTATCAAGACCTGAAGAGTAGACACCCTCCATCCATTAATCACAATTACCATTACAATTTACAAATAAAGTATGAAACACTTCCCATTTTACCTCCACTTATCCCAGTCAGGATCTGGAGCCTAACCCGGACGAAGGGCAGATATACACCCTGAACAAGGTGTATATCTGCGAAGGGCAGATATACACCCAGTCCATCACTGCATTCCAAAAAAAACCCCACCACCCAACCTGCATGCTGCAAGGCCAAACCAGGAATTGAAGCCAGATACTGCCATTTTTACCAGCTGACTCTTCCGTGCAAGCCATTTGAAAGCTGCTGAATTACGAACAGATTTCATGAAATAGAGTGGGATCACAGAATGGTTACAAAGATGCCAGGCTTTCTTTTTATACATATTTTTGATTTGATTTTGGAGCACTGGTGTCACAGTGGCCCAAGACACTAGCCTAACACCACAATGACCCAGGTTTTCCTGTGTCCGAGGGAGGGGAGAGGAATATCTTCCACCACTGTAACAGCAACCCTTAGCCAGGCCTGCCAAGAACCAGCATAAGTCTATGCCCAGTGTTCTCCAGGGGTAAGCATGAGTGTTCCTGTGACCCTGACCAGGAAGAGCAGGGTTAAAACATGGAGAAAAAAAAAATGTATTTAGATTCTAATAGGACTACATGTTAGCTTCAATGGTTAATGTTGACAAGGCCAGAATTTTGTATTACAAGGCCACAATGGCATATCTTTGACACTTCATGTATGATGTAGTATACTTCTATAGGTATGCATCTAATGGTTGGTGATATAGCTAAAGCAGTCACATCATGATACCTCAACATGTTCCATATTTACAGCTGTATTAAAAGTCCAAGAAAGACATTCGAAGTGCGCTATTTTTTCCTCTAGGATGTTTAAAAAACAAAAACCTACTATTTATTCCATTTGACTAAATGGAACAAACCCACACATACAGGATATACACAAAGGGGTGTCATCAGACCAACTTTCGCTGATTTTGCTGTGCTCATGACAGTAAAAAGTATATTTTATTCTGGATTGCTGAGCAGAACTACAGGACAAGCCAGGCTACTAGAAAACGCTACTACAGGCACTACATTTCCCATAATACCCCAGCATCTTAACAAAAGCTTGAGCAAGCAGCTAACACTAGCATACAACCTACCAAATGTACATTTTAGACCACTAAAGCAAAGGCTGAGCTAGATAAATCATCAGTTATATTAGCACAAACAAAATTACATTAGCATGAATAACATTAATGCAATTAATTCTTCATCAATGTTCTTCATTTCTCATCCATGGCAGAGTAAGGCCCACATTAGTGCTAAATCACTTAATCTATTTAATGTTTAACAGGCTTATTTATGCACATTTGTCCCTGTATGACTGACAAGCAGAGGGATACATCTATGCCCCTCTAAATTCTGTGTGCGCCCGTACCACAAGTAGTCTAGCATGGCCCATGCTAACGCACATCATAGCGTAGGTCATCACAATGTCGATCACCTTGGCATTCCCACCCAGCCTTATACCAGCCTAGAGCTAACACGATTGGAATTTGATTTCATTCCAGTGCACGAGCTACGAAAATCTGCAATTTGGATCCAGGCCTCCCTTCGTTAGCATCATGGAGGGAATCAGTTTGACCTTGAAACCAACGGGAGGGAGGAAACACAGAGGGAGGGTGGATGGAGAAAGAATCAGGGAGCTGAGGCATGGCATCAAGGAAAAACCCATCCTATGCAAAAGGAGGGGGGACTGCAGAGCTGGAAGGCTTGTGGTGCGGACAGGCTGTGCATTTATTTCTGATTTAACAAGAAACAGAGTGAAAACGACAAAGGCAAAACGTAACGAGGCAGATGATGCTTCATTTGCAGCAACCACAGTGGGAGAAATTCAAGAAACAAGCCCCATCCAACCCCCACAGGACTGAAAGCAAAGCAGTGCACCTTCCATTTTATGCTGGGGGCACTGCTGATTCAGGATCCGTGACATGATTGAACATAATTCATAAATGGTAGTCCAGTACATTTGAGCGTGAACATTTTGCGCAATCTTCCTACAGCTGAACGTTATTTGCATAATTATGCGGGCAGCGCGTGACGTCACGGCGGGCCAGCGTTCGGAGCAGCACTAGCGCAGTGTCTTATTTCTCATGTCAGCGGGTTTGCTTTCATTTATACCAAATTATGACCATCTGTAAGAAGGCGGCTTTGTAGGGGATCCATAGCACAATGATGGTGTTAAACACCGTGAAGGACTAAACACGACAAGATGAAGCCCCCTTTTTCCTCCATAACAGCCGCCATACCAACCAAACAAGCGACCAGCCTTTGCTTATTGATGAATTTTTAACTGAATTTTTGAACATAGGCATTCTATTAATTAAATAATTAAATTGTCTATTTAGTGTTTCAGTAGTAGTCAGTCATCGAGGCTGTGCAAACCGTTTCTTGCAGCAAGCAACACCTTGTTTGGGGTTTCTCTAACATAATCGCTGCATAATTATGCAAATGCCGGCTGCTGCGCTAGAACAGACGCATAACGGCGTCTAAAAGCGAGACCATTTAATTATTTTCGTGTCGCGAAAAGAAGCTACTTAATAGCAGTCCTAATTGAATCAACACGCTGAAGAGCGTCCTTACCCCAGCTGCTCGCGGTGCGCCCCAGGAATTCCCCAGTCCGCGGGTTGTATAGAAAATCTTTCCAGCCCGACTCCTTCCCTTCAGGTTTCTCCTCCTTGTTCGCCATGGCGTGTTTAAGACTAGGTACTCACAAAAGAGAAGAGAGGAAAAACCTTATTAAAAATAAAAAAGCTTCTGAAACGAGCAGCGAGGAAGCAGAGACAGTCTCCGGCTGTGAAATGAATGAGCGAGCTTGTGAGCGGCGACTCTCCACAAGCGCAGCGCGAGCAGCCGAGCTAGAGTTGCGCATGCGCACTGCGGCACACCAAATTCCGAGGCACTCGTCCTCTGCATCCGAGTGAAAGCATCAATCATGAGGATTCAGTGTTCAATCCAATGCGACAACATAGTAAAAATCTCTCTCTCTCTCACGCGCACATCGTTGTGGTTTTCTAAACACAGAAATATTACTTAAACATCATTAATCGGTTTAAATCCGATCAACACACGTGCTTATGAAGGACTCACCTGCACTGTTTATAGCTAATAAAATGGCTGCTTCATGCTTACCTTGATTCAAATTCATAACATCGCTTTTTAACAATAGAACATTGTCTCCAGCATTAGAGGTTTTACCCCTAATGAGCACGGCTAAGCCAGCACTCCCTCACTTAATCCAATTCAGGGCTGCAGGAGGCCAGGACCTAACTGTCAGCACAAGGCACAAGGCTGGAACCATTGCAGGGCGCATGCATGCAGGAGTGCACACACACATACACACGTTTGTTTCAGTATCCTGGTGAGGACTTTCAATTGACGTAAAACTGTAGCCAATTAATGCTACACCTAACGCTAACCTCAGTAATTTAATGCAGATCTTTTTTACTTTTTTTGGTTTTTCAAAAGAAAGTTGCAGTTTCTGTTTAAATGTCAGACATTTGGTCCACAACATGATATAGAAACATGACCACACACTTTCTATCACTGTCTATCAATATTTTTTTCTTGACGTAATGCTATTTTACCTAATCAATGCTACACCTACACTTAGTAACCTAAAGCAACTCTTTTGGCTCTTTTGGTTTTTCAAAAAAAGGTCAGATCTTTAGTCTTGTGGAGACATTTAGTCTCTACAACAGGAGCGTTTCTAGACTACTTGTTGTACTGGGTTACACAGAATTTAGAGGGGCACAGCTGTCCCCCTCTGCTCGCCAATCAGTCATAGTGGCACAGCTGTGCATAAAAAATAAGCCTGTACAACACTAAATAGATTAAGTGATTTAACATTACAGTGGGTGATACTCTGCCATGTATGAGAAACGAAGATCAAATTAACACTAAAGATATTTTATTTACTACATTAAGCAAACATAGCCTATAGCTATAGTGTGGCTGACTTTCTTTTAAATATTTGTGGCTGTCCATGACTCCATGAGAAAAAAACAAAACAAAAGAAACTGGCTCTGACTGAAAGCATTAATCTCTGAAGCTTTTGGAAAGATGCTGGAGCATTATGGGAAATGTAGTGCCTGTAGTGAATGTGTGTGGTGTGTAATGCAGTTCTGCTCAGCATTCCACGATAAAATAGACTTTTAACCCCTGCACTGTTAGTGAGACACAGCAATATTTTACTGGGGCACATGCAAGGCAAGTGGTTATTGGTTTTTAAGTAAGCCTAGATTTCTAGGCTAAATATGTTAAATATAATTTACTGTTATGAAATACTCCCCAGACACCATGGAGAAGAAACCTTACATAAGATCACAGATTTGGGTTTCTTGGAAAATATTTGCAAAATCAGCAATCTCAAAACATTATTCAATTTAACTAGATTTCTCCAAGTAGAAATTGAATATAGCACATTCACTCCAAATCAGATGTCATGTATTAGGGAAATTATAATTATGTGGCATAGTAGTTCACATACAGAGTATAGTCAGTGATGGAATAAAATGAGGAGATCATTAAGATACATAAAGCTTGCCTGTTAAAGAAGACAGTGAAGCATAGAAGTGCTATTTATGCTTCTCGATTAACACAGTCACAAGGTCAATTCAGCTTTTGGTATCACAACATGTGTATTGCCACATAACTAAAACTTTTGTAGACACCTAAAAGTACATCCAAAAACATGAGTATAAACCTAAACCAGCCTACAGATCAGTCTGATGTAACATGTTGGTGTACTCATAACAGGAATCCATACAGGAATCTACATCACGGTTCTGTGGTTTTTACTACATTGTCTTTAAGTTCCACAAAGCTTGAAACCTCACAGAAAAGTCATTTAAGCTACATTGCTCAGTCATTCTGCATACTATTCCCTGAAGTATCATGAGCTGACACTGTAGCGAGCAGTTTGGGTGTTCCCCTGTGAGAGAATCAATAAATGTTCTATTGCATGTTTTTCTCAGCAAATCTGAAGAATGTGTGCTATATATAGTCTCGTACGGTCCTGAAGGCCCTCGAATGAGTGGTAAAACAAGACAACACACGTTTTTTGCTAGGCAGTATAAGCTGGATGACTGAAAACCTTCATATAAACATAGACAGTTGTTTATAGGCTCAGTTTTGTCAGCTCAGAAACCTGCTCATTTTAATCAGTGCAAACACCGCAAATGCAAATGCCGGTAGACAATCCTGATTATAAATCATAACAAAGGATTTTAGTAGTTTGGCTGTCAGAGTGGTGTTTTGTGTGAACTAAATGTTTGTATACTCAAATGTCTCAGCCAGCACAACATTTAAAGGCACACTCCACTGTTTTTCAGTCCATTCTATGTCTACAGCAAATTTAGTGTGTGTGTGATTAACAGATACGATACTAACAAAACAAGTCTTTCAAAACTAGCTGACCCAAAAGACACTGAATAGCCAAATGGCAGCTTTCGGAATCGTCAACAGATTTTTATGCAAACACCAAGGGCCTTTCTAGACTATTTGACATACTGGGGCACACACAAAATTTAAAAGGGCACAGCTGTACCTCTCTGATTGCCAGCAGTACTAGGGGTACATCTGTGCATAAAAATGACAAATGCTAAAGAGTAAATAGATTAAGTGATTTAACACTAAAGTGGCCGTTACTCTGCCATGGATGAGAAATGAAGAACAAATTAACACTAAATAATTTTTTTCAGTAATTGCATTAATTAAACATCTTTCATAAATTCCTCAGTCAAAGGTATGTGAAATTAAGCCCTACAGTTCTATAATTCATCTTTTAAGTCACTTTTCCCTTGGAAGGAACGTACTTCAATACATTTGAACGTGCTTTCATATATTTGCAGAAATGTTATTTCTTTTTCCTTTCCAGGTTTTCCTTGTCAGGGTCGCTAGAACTCCAGATGATCACCCAGCCAGCCTCCTCTCAGCGAGACAGAGCCAGTTCTTTCTATACGTGATGCCTGATGTGACCCAGGTCCCTGCTGTCATGGGCTACTGTATTAGGCCTCTTCACCACTTGAGCACCCAATGTTTGATTTTGTATATAAATATTCTTTCATTTATTTTTTTATTCCATTTCAGGACTGTGAGGGGCCAGGGCCTATCAAGCAACACAGGGCACAAGTTGGAAACCAACCACATTAGGACACTTTAGAGACACCAACTGACCTAATGCATGTCATTGAAAATGTGGGAGTAAACTGTAGTACACAGAGAAAACCCACGTGGACAATGGGAGGACACAAGGCCAGGATTCTGGAGCTAATCAGCCAATCACATGGCAGCAACTCTGTGTATTTAGGAATGTAGTCATGGTCAAGACGACCTGCTCAATTTCAAAGCAAGCATCAGAATGGGGAAGAAAGGTGATTTAAGTGACTTTGAACATGACATGGTTGTTGGTGCTAGACAGGCTGATCTGGGCGTTTCAGAAACTGTTGATCTATTGGGATTTTCACACATCTCTAGGGTTTACAGAGAATGATCTGAAAAAGAGATAATATCCAGTGAGCAGCAGTACTCTGGGCTGCTCACTGGATATTATATACCTTGTTGAAGGTACATAACTGGTTCAAGCTGAATGCACAACATGTCGAACCTTGAAGCAGATGGGCCCAGCAGCAGAGACCACAGTGGGTTCACCTGTCACCTAAGAACTGAGGCTACAAGTCACACAGGCACAACAACAACAACAAAAAAACAACTGGACAAGATTGGAAAATGTTTGCCTGGTCTAATGAGTCTCGATTTCTGCTATGACATTCAGGTTGTAGGATCAGAATGTGCTGTAAACAACATGAAAGCGTGGACCCATCCTGCCTTGGATCACCAGTTCTGGCTGTAATGGGGTTGGGCCAATTTTTGGCACACTTTGGGCCCTTTGATACCAATTGAACAGTTTTTAAACGCCATAGCCTACCCGAGTATTGTTCTTGACCATGTCCCTACTGACCATAGTGTAGCATCACGTATATGCCATATCACAAAGCTCAAGTCAGCTCAAACTGGTTTCTTGAACATGACAGTGCATTCACTCCACTCAAATGGCCTCCACAGTGACCAGATCCCAATCCAATAGAGCACCTTTGGGATGTGACGGAACGTGAGATTTGCATCATGGATGTGCAGCAGACAAATCTGCAGCAACTGTGTTATGCTATAATGTCAGTATGGACCAAAATGTCTGAGGAATGTTATCAGCACCTTGTTGAATCTATGCCACAAAGAATTAAGGCAGTTCTGATGGCAAAAGTGGTCCAATCCGGGACTAGCAAGGTGTACGTAATAAAGTAGCCAGTGGGAGTATATGTCAACAATGCTTTGTTGTAGTATCCAATCAGTGCTACAAGTCATTAAATCTACAGTTAATAACTAAAATCAGTGCAACAGTGCAAATAGTGAGGGCTATCAGGCAGGTTAGGATGATAACATGAGGTCATTTTGTATCAGGTAAAACAAATAGCTATTAAAGTAGCATTTCCAAAACGCTGGTATCACAACTTATTGTCCAAAAATATAGATCTTCACAGCTAGCTGCAGAACACAAGGGATTTGTTAAAGACATACAAAGGTAAACAAAATTATAAGTTTATATGTATACATATACATACAGAGTTACATTTCCAAACCAAAACAGGAGCCATCAGAGACAGAACAGGCAATCTTCTGCTGGGTTTCCAAATTAGAGTCCAGGTTTAAAAGCTGACCTGAGTAGGTCATAGAGGGTCTGTGGCATGAGCCTTCTTATTTCCACTATGAAATTCTAGCAAAAAATAGACAACAATAGAATATGCTACTCTACACGTCACACATACAAAGTCATTTAACATCATGAGTCTCTTCAAGCCATACGCACCCTGACAAATCAGTTACTTCCTTGTTTTCTAACTGATTCTATTGTGGCATGAAGCAATAATGCAAGTAACGCACAACAAAACTGTCACAGATATTAAGAAATCAAATGTTTACATGGATGAGTTCTTCCTTTTCCAGAAAAGCAGAGAAATCCCTTCCAGTCGGTGAAACAGCTAGGGCATTGAATTCCCAATCCCAGCACATGTGGGAAAAGGGATTTAAAAAAAAACCAAACAAATAAAAACAACAATAAGGCATTAGCTCTTTTCTACAAGTAATAGACTACAAAGATATTTATGTCTTCCTGCAACAGGACAGTAATAAATACAATGAGATTTTAGCTGACAGAACAGGAGTCGTTGAGGCAGTATTGAAATATGAACTACAGCAAGCCGTCCATGCGAATGTTCTGCCAGTGCACCCTCTCTTATTGCCTGAGCTGAGGCTTGCTGGCACACCTGGTTAGAATAGCACCATCGGAACACAACTGATCGATTCTAGATGCAGCGTGTCTCTCTGTGAGCAGAGATCAAGCACTAGGCTGAGCAACAGATAAATCAATACTTAGCAATATTGCAAGTGAGCGAGTGGAAGCTTGTTTCCAGTGCAGCGTTCCACTCGCAGATTTGGCAATGAGTCAGTAAGGAGCATGAAGACCCAGTGCCAGTGGAGTGTCAGGTGGTAGCACACTGAATTAGAGTTCATTCTGGGGAGGAAGGTTCATCCTCATCATCTTCGTCGTCTTCCTCATCATCGTCATACTCCTCCTCGTTAAAGGAGCTAGGCGTTGGGCCCCGAGACTCTGAGGTGTATGAAGGGGCAGTGCTGCTGTGACTGTGGAGACAAATCACTGCTATAAGAACCAATCAGGGAGTCTGGATGATAACATAAGTCCGGAGTCTATAGAAAATCATTATACTCCTTTGAAATGGTCACTTTTTTGTCTTAAAGACTGAAATCAAAACCCATTAAAAACACAATTTTCAAAGCTTTATTTACACATTTTAGCTTACAGCATTCAAGTAACATGAAGAAGGAACAGTTCTGAACATTAAAAAAATCTCCTAATTTAATTCTTTGTAAATCCAGCCTTCGCTTTAATTCCGGCCATCAGTCTGTTATGTCTGATATGTCTCTACCAGCTTTGCACACCTAGATTGGGGAACATTCATCCATTTCTTCTTTTTCAACTGTTCATGTTCTGTCAAATTTTGTGGTTGGCAGCAATAGACTGTTCTCTTTAAGTCTTATCCAAACCAGGTATCAGACTACAACCCCAAATTAGAAAAAAGTTGGGGCATTATGGAAATGCTACTAAAATAACACCGTGTTTCTTACGTTTACTTTGACTTTTATTTCATTGCAGACAGTATGAATCCAATATAGTTCATGTTTTGTCTGGTCATATTCATTTCATAATAAATAAACATCCATTCCTGCATTTCAGGCCTGCAAAATATTCTAAAAAAAAGTTGGGAGAGTAAGCCATTGTGTTTCAGGTGTTTCAGGTGTTATTTTGTCCCATTCTTCCTGCAAACTCATCTTAAGATGTGCAGCTTTTTAGTTTCAAAATGATCCACGCATTCTCTACTGGGGACAGGTCAGGACTGCAGAGAGGCCAGTCCAGTACCTGTACCCTCTTCTTTTGCAGCCATGCCTTTGTAATGTGTGGAGCATGTGGTTTTGCATTGTCTTGCTGAAAAATGCATGGACGTTCCTGGAAAGGATGTCACTTGAAGGCAGCTCATGTTACGCTAAGATCTCAATGTACTTTTTTGAATTAATGGTGCCATCACAGCCTGTTGCTGATAACAGCCTGGATGGTCCTTTTCATCTTTGGTCCATATCACAGTGTAAACTTCTTCCAAAATGATCTGGAATACTGATTTTTGTAACCACAACACATGTATCCACTGTGTGATGGTCCATCCCAGATGCCTCTGGGCCCAAAAAAGGCGATGCTGCTTCTGGACATGGTTAACACAAGGCTTCTTTGTTGCACAGTGGCATTTGTGAATGTAACTTCATATTGTAGTGCTTGACAAAGGCTTAATTCCTTAAACATGTGGTTCTATCAGCGATTGATGAGTGATGGTTCTTGATGCAGTGCCTTATGAGAGATTGGAGATCATGGAAGTTCAGTTTAGACTCGCATCCTTGGCCTTTATGCACTGAAATCCGTTTAATGATATTATCCACTTTAGAGGGAGAAATATGTAAACCCCTTCCAATTTTCCTTTGAGGAACATTGTTTTTAAACATTTCAATAACATCACATCATGTTTTTTACCTTATTACTAGCCCTAAATAGTCCCCGTCCCAACTTTTTTTTAGAATGTGTTACAGGCCTAAAGTGCAATGGTTGTTTATTAACAAATTAAATGAAGTTGACCAGACATAACATGAAATATGTTCATGGTTCATACTGTCTGCAATGAAATAAAAGTCAAAGGAAATATAAGACAAACTGCATTTTTTAAAATTTGCATTAAAAAAGGGCTATAATTAAATTTTAATAACGCGCTCGAGTGCCACAGCGGTTTAAGGTGGTAGCCCATCACAGCAGGGATGCCAGGTGAAGTCCCGGCAGTGCCCTCAGCCAAAGTTGGGCATCATAAACCACCTATGATAGACTAGCGTCCACAGGGCACTCTTATGTTATAGGTAATTCTAATGTCCATAGGGAACTCTCATGAGTTAAAATCATAAGTAAGCAGAAGTTTGTTTAATGTTAATTTCATGTTCTTTGATGTTGAGGGTTATATGTGCAAAACTGCATCTGGAAAATTTGAAAGGGAATGAAGATTTTCTGTGGACACTATACAAACTATTCCTCTTAGTCTATCACACAAAACCTAATCCAAAGCATTATAATGCTAAACTTACAGTAGCTCATTTGAGTGTGTTTTTACATAGAATGCCAAAATGGAATTTATAGCTGTCATATAAGCAGTCAGGGTGGCACAGTGGCTCACAGCTCCAGAGATCCCAGGTTCGATCCTGACCTTAGTCTCCATCTAAATTGTCCCAGTATGAGATCTAGGTCGCATATGTCACATGGGCACAACTGCCAGTGTCTAAGTGTCTACATGGGAATCATCCCTGGTGCTGCAACAGTGACCACTGTGATGGACTGGCACTCCATTCAGGGTACATGCCAGCATGCACCCTCTGAATTCTGAGCCAGACTCTGGACCTCCACTTTGCTCTACTGAATTGACTAAAGTGTGATAATCTGTGGATATTAATACACAAGACATATGAAGGCACTATACCTTGTGTAGTTGGGAGGGGCTCTGTTGGTTTTCTTGGTCATACCTAGGATAAGAGCGAAGGCAGAAAGTGTTAAATGTTCATTCACATAAAAGCTGCATAACAGATGTCTCTGGAGATCATCTCTAAGGATGTGTGAGGACGGAAATGACACTGAGGAAAAGATAATGACACCCTAAACCGTGATGCGTCCATTTGGAATTTCTAGTTCTTCTCATTAACATGACTGCCTTTGATCTGGACTTACCAGCCAATTTATTAGGTATACCTGTTCAACTAGTTATCACAAATATCTAAATCAGCCAATCACAAGACAGAAATGTATTTACGTGTGTAGACATGGTCAAGAATTATAGCAGTTCTTAAAGTAAAAGGGGGCCCAATCCTGTACAAATAAGCTGTACCTGATAAAGTGACCGGTGAGTGGACATTGTTATTAGATTTATAGTGAATTAAAGTTTGTAGCTTGTTTTAATCAAGCAATGTGTTTAGCATAAAATATCCTTGTTGAATTCAAAGTCTTCTTTAAATCAGTCTTTGGAGCCCCTGAGAAACCCCGTTAACAAAGGTGTATTATTTATAACCAAAAAACCAAACCATGGCATCAAGTACAGACATAACCATGAATTTAAAGCCATTTCCAAAAACAGGTTGACACTGTATTATAAACGTACAAAGCACCTAACCTGTGACATAACTCTCCAGGGATCTGGGTACGAGAGATTTGGCAACACTGAGGTTCTCCGGTGTGCATTTGCCATTCTCAAGCCCCAAAGACATGCCCATACGCTTCAGAATCTCAATGTCGTCATGGATCTCAAACATGTTGTCGAAGTTAAAGAGGTATTCACATCTGCAACAAGAATTAAAGTCATCAATACAACACTGCTGGTCTGTTAGAATGGTTGACAATAACCATGACTGAATTTGGTAGAACTGGGCAACAAAAGATTAAAAAAAAAAACGTGCACAATTTTGTATGCCTGGTCCACTGACTACACTGTACACCATACATACTGTGCAGATGTTTGAGGCCACCATTAGATTTGTTATATAATATATTGTTGACGAAGAGCCAAAATCATTTTCCACTGACCTTCATTCCACTCTTTGTGAGCTTTAGCATATCTTGAGCATATTGTGAGCTTTAGCCTTTTCACCGTTCCCCTTCTGAATAATGGTTTCTTGGCTGCTACCCTTCCAAAAAGACTATTCCTAACTGTAGAGGGGTTAACTTGGCATATGCTGCTTTTGCTCAAATGTAAGTTACATCATCTGCTAAATGATGTAAATGTAAATGAATGTCTGATAACTCAATGCACAGTTTCATAAATTGGTCTATGCTCACCAATTTCCTCATAGATCTTAAAACTTTAAAATAATGTAATCTGTAAATGACCAAGCCATAGATGGTACAGAGGGCGAAAGGGCGTACTTGTCACTGGAGATGGAGCAGTCGATGACTGTGCGGACGTCCGTGTTTAAGATGATGAAGGGCAGCTGAATGACAGAGCCGGGTGGAGGTCGAGACTTGGAGGCTGCCTCGTTGGCCTGATTTCTCTTCACTAGGCTCTTGAAGGCTATTTGCTGCTCGAGACAAATGGCAAGAGTGGTCAGTACACCTCATGAACTCAGCAGACACATCAGCACATAGCTCTTCATTGTCCATCAACAGAAATCTCTCTGAACCGAACGACAGCGGCACAACGCGAAAGAACGTCTAAGAATAAACCCTCCACAACTAGGCCTCCAACCCTCCTGTGCCATTCCCTCAGCAAGGATCTCCATTCGTTTCTCATTCAGTGTGCTCATTTTACTGCTAAGTGCAACAAAACATGAGTAAATATAGCACTGCGCTGAGCAGGGTGTGATGATTTAACACAAGCAGCCTGTGAGTAAGTAGGTTATGGAGGGAGTATTCAATTTCATTGAGGAAAGCGGATAACGTGGTCACCTCACCCCTGCTATAACAATTTCGAAATTGAGCATACTGCTATCTACATGGGCGGAATGGTGGCACAACAATTGGTGCTGTCGCCTCACAGCTCCACAGTTTGATTTCCTCCCAACATTATATATACACGTGTTAGGTCAACTGGCTCTATACTGTCCCAGTGTAAGTGCAAACGTGCCCTGTCATGGACTGGCAACCTGCCCAGGGTTGATTTCCGCATTTTTGCTGACGCTTAGAACGTAGTGGTCCCTTCACACAAAGTCTGATCAGTCTTTTGTCTAAACTCTGAAAACGTGGGAAGGTGACTGAAGAGGAAGAAATGGATTCCTTGAGCAGCAGCAGTAGTGATTATGAAATGGTCTTTTTTCTTTTAAGCGACGCACATATCGGTTTGACCTCATTCTACAGAACAGACAACTACACAGAGTTTCTCCGATTCATTCAAGAACACGACATGAATACACACGACAACGGTTCCGTAGTTAGGTACTCACTGTCATCATACCCCAACCTTTCGGCTATATTCCGCCAGATATTTTCTTTAATATCCACATTTTTATAGTTGCTTGTCATATAAGCTCTTGTGCTCTGCTACGAGCAGGATGAGCTGTTCTATCGCCATCTTGACACTCGTTTGTTTGGGCTGCAACCATGACAACGGAGTTTTGATTGGTCAGCCTGATTTTTAACGCATCTGAACAGCGCAGAAATTAGAACAGGCTCAGAGTAAAGTTTTTACGCAGCGTTTCAGTCCGTCAGTTTCGGACTCGGTGTAAAGGACGCCGTTAATATAAGTGTGTTCTTTTTCAAAAATGTTAATTTTTTTTGGTCTGATGTGAAAAGGCCTTTAGGTTCACCATGATCCTGATTTGGATTAAGTGGGTATGAGAACCAATAAATCATGAATCATAAATCAGAAGAGTGTGGATAATATCTTTCCTCATTTCCTCTGTTTATTCCTCTCAACTTTGAATTACAGGTATGCACCATTTAACATCAGCATTATGTTCTGTGAAACAAGGTGTTGACCGAAAGGGACATTTACCATAGTCACATAGTAGTTTAGATACTTTGCAGATTGTGTTTTATTTTAAACAATAACATTAATTAAAACACAATATGCCAACATTTAGTAGAGTAGTATACTGTACAAAACAGTAATTCTTATCTTTTGTATTTTTATATAAATACGAAACACTGAAAACAAAAACAAAAACCGTGATTCTCTTTTCTGTCAGCAGGTGTCACAAGGCTGTCATTCAGACGTGAATTAGACGCATGTAAGACATATTTTGATTTTCTATTATGATCAGGATTGTCACAATTATTACATAATCGCTTAATCACAACTGAATTATGTAGGACTACAGTAATTTTCCACAGGTTTCTGCATCAAGCAGAATGTGAATTGGGTGTACTGGGTAGGGGCAACTAAGTTTGAGTAAAAGAAAGCATTGAATGCATTCACCGAGACGTAATGGGGTTCATGAAAACAAAGAACGTCTAACTTGGTGCTGTAACATGTTTAGAAAGCAGCGCTGAGTAATGGTGTATTTGTTAGTTGTGTAGTTAATTCTATATTTTTGGCATGTATGCTAGCAGAATTAGTTTTTTGGTCATATTTTCACTTTTGTCATGCTTTGCATTTTTATTTTGATATACAGTGGCGCTTGAAAGTTTGTGAAACCTTTAGAATTTTCTATATTTCTGGATGAATATGACTTAAAACATCATCAGATTTTCCCACAAGTCCTAAAAGTAGATAAAGAGAACCCAGTTAAACAAATGAGACAAAAATATTATACTTGGTCATTTATTTATTGAGGAAAATGATCCAATATTACATATTAGTGAGTGGCAAAAGTATGTGAACCTCTAGGATTAGCAGTTAATTTGAAAGTGACATTAGAGTCAGGTGTTTTCAATTAGTGGGATGACAATCAGGTGTGAGTAGGATGAATGTTCAGTCACTTTAGGCTTGTACTGCATTAGTTGTGTTCCATAAACAGAAAAATAAACCATTAATCACAATTATTTATATGACAACTAATCGTTAGCTAAATTTTCATGATTGTGACAGGCCTAATTCTTAAGACCTTGGCCATTAAGGCGAACAGACATTGATTGGGTGCACGTTAATTGATGCACACCTGTGTAACAGGAATAATCTGGTGTTTTTAACCGAACCCCCATTAACTGCATTCATATCATATGTGCAAGGGAGTTATAAGTGAGTTCTAAAATATATGGAATTGTAAAAATAAATTCATTATGTTAAACGCTCATCCTCTTCATGATCGTGTGATAGACAGAGCATGATTGTAATTAGGAACTTCCCCATCAAACAAAAGTCCATTTCTGAACAAACCTGTAGTATTAGCTCCTCAAGCTGGCTTCTTTTCTGTCTTATTCTTTCCAACCGCTTCTGCTTCTCCAACTGAAACATATAGGCACACATTCATAAAGAAATCGTACATGCATTCCATAGTCCATTTCAGCAGGTGCACACAAACTCGTTATACTACAGAAAGTCTGTGTGACAGTGTGGGAGTCTGTTTGCTTTGTGTTAATACGTTATTAAAAAGGTGGGTAAGTGCCTCAAGCTCTCCACTCCCTCTGTGCATTGTCTGTTTAGTCCCCCTCAAACCCCTTGCTTTTGTCTCTTGGCGCTATCTGCCAGACATGACAGTACCAGATGCTTCCAGATAGCCCTTTACAACACCCACACACACGAACAACAGAGAATAGAAATGGCATATACTTGTAGAGGTGATTCTCAGAGAGGCTGTAAAACTGTATGACTAGTGTGTAGTTCTTTCTAACCTGACTTTCTTTCTTTTAACATGACATGCATTCATATTTGCATGCAAACTTATAGGTCATGACTCATTTCAACTACCCCCCACCCTCCCCCTTTTAAAATTTTTTTTTATAGTTTACACTCATACTCCATTCCTGCTGCGGTATCTTACCATCCCACAACAGCAACCCAATGTGCACACTCAGAAAAGTGTATTAAGTGCTCTATGCTGGTTGGCCAGTGGCATTACATATAATGAGGGGGAAGACCTGACACAGCTCGCAGTAGAACGCTTAACAGCTTACACCCACTGGAAAGCCATTCTACGTTTTCTATCTTGGCGTTTACTGATTTCCTGTTTGAAACATGTAAACCGGGGTGGTGGAGATTGATTTTAGATCGTGAACAATTAAAATGGTTTTCTGCAGTCTGCTTTAACAGGGAGACGTTAGAACTGTTTGTACCAAACACATTTCATTATGCAAATGGCACCTCAAGGTGTTTTCTAAAAAACCACACACCACACTACTTGTCGTCTTGATTGTGTTTTTCCTGAAAGACAACACAAATACACCAATTATAACCAGAGTGGCTGGAGCTTAATACACAGTGGGACAAAAAAAGTATTTAGTCACCAATGATGTGCAAGTTCTCTACTTCGAAAGATGAGAGAGGTCTGTAATTTTCATCATAGGTACCTTCAACTATGAGAGAAAAGAGAAAAAAATCCAGGCAAATACATTTAGGATTTTTAAAGAATTTAATTGTAAATCCATGGTGGAAAATAAAGGTATTTGGTCACCACAAAAACAAGCAAGGTTTTCTGGCTCTCACGACCTGTAACTTACTTCCTCGTTAAGAAGCTCTTTTTTATGTCCTCCACTCGTTTACCTGTATTTAATGGAACCTGTTGACTCGTTATCTGTATAAAAGACACCTGTCCACAGCCTCAAACAGTCAGACTACAAACTCAACCTGGCCAAGACCAAAGAGCTGTCGGAAGGACACCAGGAAGAAAATTTTAGACCAGCACCAACTGGGAAGAGTGAATCTACAATAGGCAACAGGTTGGTGGAATAAATCATTGGGGCGCAATCCATAAGAAAATGGAAGACATACAAGACCATTGAGAATCCTCCTCAATCTGGGGCCCCACGCAAGATCTCATCCCAGAAACTACCACGGAGGGACCTGATGACTGACCTGCAGAGAGCGGGACCAAAGTAACAAAGGGCTACCATCAGTAACCACACTACGCCGAGAGCGACTCGCGATCATGCAGTGCCAGGCGTGCCCCCTGCTTAAGCCAGTACACGTTCCAGGTACAGTCTGAAGTTTGCCAGAGAAGGCATATGGATGATCCAGAAGAGAATTGGGAGAATAGCATGTGGTCAGATGAAAACCAAATAGACTTTTTGGTTTTAAAAACACAATCACTGTGTGTGAGGAAGAAAAATGTTGAAATTCGGTTGCCCAGCCAAGCCTCACAATCAATTACTGCTCTAGCGGAGCTCTGCATGAGGAAATGGGCCAAAATACCAGCTAAAGTGTGTGCCAACCTGGTGAAGACTGCAAGGGAATCGCTTGACGATATGTTAGTGTTACGACGTAAGAGTTGAAATTTTGCGATTGACCAGATACGTATTTGCACCATAATTAACAATCAAATTCTTTAAAAATCCTACAATGTGAGTTTTTTCTCATTTTGTCTCCATAGTTGAAGTGTACCATGACGAAAATTACAGACCTCTCTCATCTTTTAAGTAGGAGAACTTGCACAATCAGTGGGGGGCTTGGGACTAAATATTTGCTTCCCACTGTTGTGCGTGGTTGGTGGCCTCTGTATCACCACACACGCACACGCGCACACGCACACGCGCACCACGCCCACACGCGCACACGCACACGCTCACACGCACAAGCGCCACAGCAGTCTCATTGTTTCTCTATCTGACTTAGGGACTTGTGTGAATTGATGATGTGTTAGGTTCATATGATGCAGAAATATAAGAAATTCTAAAAGATAACCCAAACTTTCAAGCGCCACTGTAGAATATGGAATGGCCCACACATGAAAATTGCTGAATGTGTTTGGGAAGTACCACTTGCTTAAAGTGTGATTTAAAATGGTTACTTTATCTTTCATTTTACTTATGTATTGATGCATTTCAATGCCTATGCCCATAAACAGGACCAATCCAAAATTAGCATAGTAGCTAAATGGTTCTTTGTTAAGTCTGTTCTTTTGTGGAGCTACATTTTCTAGTAGACAAAGTGGTTGAGTCGCTGTGTCAGTAGACACAATTAGTACATGACAACTACAGTCGTATGAAAAAGTTTGGGCACCCCTGATAATTTCATGATTTTAGTTTTTTTATAAATGACATGGTTGTTCAGATCAGCAAACTGACAACGGGGATTTTCTACGCACGGAGATAGAGAGAATGCTTCCTCAGTCATCTCGCTCCGTAGCATCCTCTTCTTCCACCCCAATTCACCCTCCCTTCTCCTTCCAGGAAAAAAATCCCGGTGATGAGGGGACCAGAGGGGAAAAAGGAAGGAGTGAGAGGAGGGAAAGAAAGGATTGGAATGATAAGGAGAATAAAAAAAAGGACGAAGGTGCATAAAAGGTGGGAAACGACCCCAAACAGAAAAATGACATCAATATTTAGTAGATCCTCCTTTTGTAGAAATAACAGCCGCTAAACGCTTCCTACAGCTTCCAGTCTGGATTCTGGTTGAAGGTGCTTTGGACCATTCTTCTTTAGAAACATCTCCAGTTCAGTCATGTTTGATGGTTTCCGAGCATGGACAGCCCACATTTTCAGTAATATTCATGTCTGGGGGACTGATATGGCCATTCCAGAACGTTGTACTGGTTCCTCTGCATGAATGCCTTAGTAGATTTTGAGCAGGGTTTGGGGCCGTTGGCCTCGGAGCAACTTTGTCACTGATTCTAGAACATTGTTCTCAAGAATCTGGAGATATTAACTACAATCCATGCGACCCTCAACTTTAACAAGATTCCTAGTACCTGCACTGGCCACACAGTCCCACAGCATGATGGAACCACCACCAAATTTTACTGTGGGTAGCAAGTGTTTGTCTTGGGATGCTGTGTTCTTTTTCCGCTCCTTGTTATGTCCAAATAACTTAATTTTAGTTTCATCAGTACAAAAAATGAAGCTGGATTGTCCAAATGTGATGTAGCACACCTCACAGTGACTCTGTTTGTGGCGGTTTGTCTGCAGAAAAGGCTTCTTCTGCATTACTCTCCCATACAGGCCTATCCTTGTGAAGTGCGCTGTCTAGGGTTTTGAACGATGAAACAGTGGACCACCATCTGCCAGCAAGATGATGAAGATGAGGTTGTAAAGGTCTTTGGAGGTGGTTGTGGATTGAATATGACTGTTTCTCACCATCATTTGCTATGCATATATGAGGATTTTTTTTGGTCAGGCCACTTCTCTCTTTCTTTTTTTTTTTGGGAGTTCCTTAATTAGAGACTGTGCATTGTGGTCTTCATTGCCAAACTAAGGTCCTCACAGGGGAAAACTGACAGTGAAATCTCTGAGAGAGGCTTTTCCCCTTTCCCTAACCATGAGTTGAACAAACCTGTGTTTCAGGCCATTTGGAGAGTTGTTTGAGGGGCTCCATGTTGCCACTTCTTCAGAAAAGAAGCACAGAGGAAGCAAAACTTCCAATTGGCAACCTTAACCCCTCGTCTCATAGGTGGATTCACTTGTTGTCATGTGACAAGGGTCAATGAGCTTACAAACCAACTTTTGGGTTCCAAAATCATTAGTGCTAAGGTATTCAAATGACAAGGGTGCCCACCAAATTTATTGCACCTGCCTAATTTGTTTGAATAATTTACTGCCACACTTTCTGTAAAACACCATAAACTTAATTTCAATTCTCAAAAATATCACGGTGATGTTTCATTCTGCCATATGATATATTTACCTGGAAATTGCTGAGCTGGACAAACCAATGAATTTATAAAGAAAATCATGAAAATTATCAGGGCGTCGCTCCAAACTTTTTCATACGACTGTACATTGGGAAAATAATGGCGGCTCGGAAGGTAAAGTCACCCAGCCAGGGAGTCACAGAAGAACAACGAGTAAAGAGAGAATAGATAATGAGAAGTAGAGAAAAAAACGAGGGGAAACCCTAGGAAACGGAAAATGACAGGGAAGAACAGGGCGCGAAAGACTGACGACCAACGATAACCGCTCCCCATTGTAATATGGTGGATCTCTCCACCCCTAATGTGTAACCGCTCTGCACATTTGCCTTTCAAACCCACCTCCAGGTTGCGACATTCCTGCGCCGAGTTAGTGGGAAGGCCAATCCAACGAATCTCCTTCTTCTCTTTGGAGATTATGTTCATGGCCATCAACACATTCAGTGCGTCATATACACGTCTGCGGATATTCTTCTGGTCATAGGCTTGCTGCTTGCACACACACACACACACACACACACACATTTATACATTTTAGTATATAATGCTATATATAATGCTATGACTTCCACAGTATTGCTTAATAATATTTAATATAAAGCCTGAGCAGCTTCCTACACCCCGATCAATCTTTTTTTTTAATTCTACATTTTTTCCACATTCCGGTTAAGGAGATTAAGCCACTAGTCCAGGCACACTACCGGTGTATGCTAGAATTAATAGGGCGAAAGTGTGTGTTTAGACACCCTAGACCACGCACCGTAAGGTGGCCCACACGAGCCAGAGCGACCCCCCCACCCCAAACCAGGGGCACGCCCGGAACCAATTTACGGAGGACACAGTTGCACAGTAAACATGCTTTTTTCTTTTTGTCTGAACCCCACCTAGTCACGGGTAACCAGCAGAACGGCAAACTACGGTTTGGTTGAACTACCACAACACTACAAAAAATTTATTGGGGACCAAACAGAACTTGCCCACGGGAATGCTGTAAACTCCTGTGTAACCTCTCAGTGAAAGGCCAGCACAGTACGCATGCACATGTAGTTTAGTGTCTAGAATTTCACCACAGCCTCTAAAAAGGCGGTACACTTTACACGCAGCTGTTAATAAACAGATAAATAGTTCAGTCAAAACTGAAAAATGTTCATGTATACACATAGCAGGCATGAAAAAAAAAATCAGTCTAAAGAGGAAATAAAGTTTATGTTTTAAACTTTAATAGATCTAAAAATAGACAGTAGATGGAAGGAAGAATAGTTATTAAAAACAACAAAAAGCTCAACATAATTCTCTGAAAGCCTGCCACAATTTAATAACAACAGTGTGTTGACTGCAAACACATGGAACATGATGAAGCTAGTTCCTTGTTATGGACCACCAACAGGACTCGCGTGCTTCTCATTGCTATTGTTATTCTTACACTAATGGCCCACACATCAGTATATCTTTGGTTCGGATTAAATTTAAGTTCTCCTGTAAACAGTTCAGTCCAAATTTGTAATTGCTACAAGTTTACATGGACTGGCGAAAACCTCTGCACGTAAATGCAGCCAATGTGGTGAACTAATATGCACACTTTACAGAATTCTGATTGATTCACATTTCTGGTTGAAGGATCTTTTCTCTTAACACAAAGAGGGAATGTTTTTGTACAATACGTTGTCTTGTCCAACATCTAGTGTGTTTACAGGCACTTAATAATCTTATAACTGCAGTTAAGATTTTTCAGTAAATCCGGTTCAATGAGTTCCAATGCACTTGGGTAGACAATGGGAAGGATCCGGATTTACATGACTCAGGTAATAACCGGATTTCTACTTACACAATAGGGTGTGATGTAAACTAAATAATGAAATTCTTCATTTCCTCAAGCACATACTGCAAATCAGATTCTTCCAAATGTGCTTTGTAGAGGTTGAGAGTGCTGCATTTAATTCCAGGGTTGCCAGATCCCACATGAGAAACAACATAACATTTTTATGGAAACAAGCCCAAAAAAGCAAAGTCTCTTAATCTTAATCAGATAACTGCAGATATTCGATTATGATTATATTATTAAGTAAATGCCCTCACAGAGAGTGTGTTCTCTGTTTGGCAGACAGAACTCAGGTGGCTCTTAATTCAGCTTCACCACCCGTCCGTACTTCTGGCAGTTCTCATTAAGGGTCGCCACAGCAGATCTGATCCACATATCAGACCTGGCTCAGGTTTAATGCCAGATGACATTTCTGCCACAACCCGCCAACTCTATCCAAGCTTGGGATCGTACCAAATACAGTGGCTAGGCATTCACACTGTGATGATTTAGAGTTACCAAGTGACCTAAAACAATGTTTTTGGAATGTGGGAGTAAACCTGGCAATGAATTTTTTTTTTAAAGATCCACAACAATATGCCACCCTCACCACATGTCCACTTCTAGGCTGAGATGATACATCCATATAATCACAACCATAAATTGACAAGACAGAAACCAAAACAGGTTTAAGACCATAATAGTTGCCCAATCTCTGCAGATAAAGTACTTACTGAATTGGCAGATGCTAGGTTGCTGACATGGGTGAACTCAGCCACCAGTTCATCAGCCACCTCGTTGTAGGATGTCGTGCCTTTCATCTGCACCTTCTCACACACCTTCATGGAGAAGTGCCTGAGGCCCTTGCCTTTCTTATCAACCCTCTTCATCTTCTTACTGCAGACAGAGGCATTATAGATTTATATATATACACATACATATACACACACATACATACATACACATACACACACATTTATTAACTGTTTTATTCGTAGTTCATTAGTGCTCGGATTTCATTTCAAGATTAGATCCTAGAGTCAGACTAATGACCATTTCGCCATTTATGAACATTGCACAGAAACACCAAAATTCAATAGTTTAGCAAATCAAGTGATCAAATATCTCAGTGCAATAACACTGTTTACTCAAAGACCTAACAGAATCTCACTGAAGCATGAGTATCTCTCTTAGTCTATGGATTAAATCTGTATGCTTTAAAAATGTAGGCAAAAAGACTCCAATGGTAACTGGCCACATCTGGAACCACAGACGTCACAGGCTGTGAATGGTGTGTGAGTGAGTGCATTTTGTACAGCAAACAATAAAAACATCTAGGCATTTATTGGACCACTGTTTTGTTTGTCCCTGAAGGACGGCTCCTCTTGTAATGAGTGGTCGGCCTCTCAAAGCAAAGCTTTGGGAATCAGAAACATATTCACAAATATATCAGCACCAGTAAGTCTCTTAATTTATTTGCAATATTTACAATTTACAAAGATAAGTATGAAGCAGATAAGAAAATGAATGGGAATTAATGGGAATGTGTAGACTAGCGGTCAAGATACTGGACTATGGAGCAGAATGTCCAGGGTTCTGGATAAGGGTGTCTGCTTTTTTTACATAAAGGTAATGTAAATGTAAATGTATGAATGAAAATAAGATGCAGCTCCACTGCACTGAACCCATCTTCTCTGCCATGCTATGGTTATGCTATAGCTAGCCAATAAGATGAAGGGATCATATGTGAGCATATGTGCATCCCCTCTTTCAAAAACCACCAGCTACCACTGACTTACACGTCCTGGAGCAAATGCCACTAAGTGACAGAGCGGGAACGTGAGTAGGAGGAAGCTGAGAGATCCTGTGCTCAGACGCGGGTAATTGTGGATTACATAATCACTTCACAAGGACCTGCCTCCTGCCTAGTATGTGAAAAAAATGACAAGTCTCTTCCCTATTGGCTGTGGGTGCTGTGATGCCAGGCATGAGCCCATTAAACCTCACTAAAACTAAATGGAGTAAAACCTTAAGCCTTTGTAAAGAAAGGTATTTCAGATATCTGTAAATAAGACATTTCATCATTCATATGTTACATATATAATCAAGTAATACACAAATATTAAACAATGTACTCTACATAGGCAAAAGCCTGCAGACACCCCTGCTAAATATTGAGCTCTGCTATTTCAGCAATACTCACCTGTAACACATTCATAATATTAATCACACGTTTCAGGACTCTCCATAGACAAACAATGCTAGTAGAATGGATTATACTGGTACCCCAGTGACTGCAAAATGACACCTTTATAGGTATCCGCTTCCAACAGAGCAGTTCAAAGTGAGCCAGGGCTTATTGTCTAACACCAGATGCCACCCTCACAGCCAAAATCTAGAGGAAAGCCCTTTTAGAAGAACAAAGGCTGTTGTAGTAGCAAAGGTGGGGGAAATGACATACTAACATTCATGTTTTGGATGTAATTGTTTGGGTGTCCACAAACTTTTGTCTATATAGTGTACTTGTAACAAATAGTGAAGAACCTCTGAAACAAATCATAAAGTCACAATCATCTTATAAACAGTTCTCACAGAAGAAAACTACTTTGAAATGTTCATGTTTTCAAACCTTAACAAGTCAATATGAGGATTTAGGAAATAATCAAATTGTCTCACTTAATATCTAACCTTTGGTTTTGGAGAGGCATTGTTTTAATACAGGGCAATGGTATTAGGGACAATACTGAACTGAAAAGTGGATCAGATTGTTTTTGACACATCATCCAGTCCACTGAGGTATTTCATGCTGTGATTTTGTGTAATTAAGACTGACAGATTATGCACATGAACACAGATTACACACTATATTAAAATCCACTGGAATCATGCAAGTGACATTTTGCATAATTTGCTGGTACTGACTTGGCTTGATTACTAAAAGGAAGGCAAATTAAAAATAAATAAATAAATAAAGGCAGGAGTTTGAGTGGACATTTTTCTACTAAGTGGGATAACGTTTTTAAATGAACAAATCCATTTCTGCAGTACAGCTGGGTGATTTAATGAAATGCATTCCCTCAACTAGAACCACTAATTATTAAACAGCATGAAAGAAACAAAGGAACAGAAACAGCAGATTATAAATAAGCTTGATTTTGTGATGATTAAACGCTGGGATGGTAAAGCATTTACCACTTTGTAATGTTTCCATTCCTTCTAACAACACTTAAAAGACGTTGTGGCACAGAGGACACCAAGCGATGAAGTGTTTCAGGTGTTACTTTGTTAGTTCTGGAATGTCTGACTATAATACACATTTCCACTCTGATGGTCCATCCCAGATGCCTCTTCTGAACATGGTTAATATAAGGCTTCTTTTTACACAGTAACGTTTTAAGGTGCACTTGTGAATGTGACTCTGTAATGTAGTGCTTGACAAAGGTTTGATACAGTAATCCCTTGCCCATGTGGTTCTACCAGCTATTGATGAATGATGGTTCTTGATGCAGTGCTGTCTGACACCTTGAATCATTTAATGATATTACTCACTGTAGGGAGGAAGAAATATTCAAATCCCTTCCAGTCCTTCTTTGAGGAATATTGCTTTTAAATATTATGATAATTTTCTCATGCTTTTCTTGACAAACTGGAGAGTCTTTGCTCATCTCTGGTCCTCAATGACTCTTTGTGGATGCTGCTTTTTACCAAATCATCTGTTGACATAACCTGTTTGAAATCACATCATTATTTAGTTTTCCCCCCTCATAACCAGTCCAAATTTTTTTGGAATGTGTTGCAGGGCTGAAATGCAGGAATGGATGTTTATTTATAAATGAAATGA
Organism: Ancistrus triradiatus; assembly: GCA_025084515.1. NCBI lineage: Eukaryota > Metazoa > Chordata > Actinopteri > Siluriformes > Loricariidae > Ancistrus > Ancistrus triradiatus. The sequence continues at coordinate 58,946 of JAJAGP010001710.1, forward strand.
AGTTATCCAGAAAGAAAACATGAACGATCTTGGGCTCATACTGTCTGTGGTGAAAGTCAAAGTACATTTACATTTACAGCATTAGTAGACGGCCCTTATCCAGAGCGACTTATAATTGATACAGTCTTACAATCCAAGAAATTGTGGGTGAAGTCTGGCTCAAGGACCCAACAGTGGCAGCTTGGCAGATGTGGGATTTGAACCCTGGACCTTCTGGTCCAGAGTCCAGTACCTTACCCGCTAGACTACCACAGTCCCAAAGTAAAGTGCTTTTTTTTTTTGCATTTTCCACTGTTCACTTTTTCTATACTATATCATTTAATATGTACAGCTTATGAAGTTCCAGGATGATAACATTCCCATACATACTGCTTCTAGGAGAGTGGTGTGATGACCACTGACATTAAATTAATCATGTTTGACCTCCCCAGTTAGCAAATTTATTATTAAACCTTTAAGGAATTTTGGAGCACAGCTTATTTTTAGTCACCATTGATCTCATTCATGCCTAAAAAACAGAACTGGATTTGTATGGTAGCTTTCCAAGAAAGATTAAAGTAGTTTTGGATGAAAGGGGCACTTTAGCTCAATGATATTAGTCTACTTAATGAGTATACTAGTAAAATCTATTTTATTTTGTCCATGTCCTGTGTATTATTACATCATTATGACTTTACTAGGCAATTGCAGCAAAGCATACTATTCTCTAGCTTTCAGTAGTTTTATAGAATTAATATGACAATGGCAATATTATTCACAACCCCATGTCCTAATATTTAGTAGATAATATTAGACTGACCCCAGCGTGGTCAATAGTGCAACCATGGCAGTGTAATGAACAGAGAGAGAGAGAGAGAGAGAGCGCCCACTTCAACTCGCTCTCGTTCTCATGTCGAGGATGTGTAAAAATAAAATGCAGCTAGCACTGCAGTAGCTGTGAATTATATAACTGTCACTGGAGCAGTGGGGGTTGGGGTGCATGCATTTCCAGACGCTGCTTAGGGTCCCAATTGTCAGCACAGATTAGTTCCAGAAGTCGAGCTCACAATATTGGCCGTAATGAGAATGAGAGGACATAAATGCAGGCATGTGCTAGAGCAAGGGGGAGGGTGTCTGAAGCGTGATCAGAGAGAGAGATGAGTACTGCGCATACATGTGTGAGTGTGCGCGAGAATGTAGCGCGCACATTTCTCCGTAGCAACAGTAGCTCTTCTCCTCCTGTGAAGAGCTTCAGAAGTGCAGTCTCAGATAAGAGGGAGGGGAGGGGTGAGCAGGTGAGGGGAGGGGGAGGAGGAAAGGCAGGAGCTGCATCTGACCTTTCACAGGACAACTTGCATCTACAGATCTGTCAGTATTCATCTAAATGAAGGAGAAAGGCACGAACGCGAACGTTGTCGACATGCACGTGAAGCAAATCTAAAGACTCTCGGTCGGGCGCATTGTGGTGCATGCCATGACGGATGCAACCTGAAAACCCGAACAAAAACCAACCCTGTTTTCCCTGCCGATAGTCCCTGTGCAAACCACAACCTACACACCAAAAGACAGAACGGGTTGTTTTTGTATGAATAACCTATAGGTTGTTCACTGACTCTTTCTTCCGATGCACTGAAGTCATGTACATGAGGTTGACATGGCTAAGCCAGTAAAAAAACCATACAGGCCGTGGTATTCCACAAAGCATCTCAATCAGTCCCCTTTTCTCCATCACAAAGCAATAAATCTCTTGCAGTCAGCAGACCCTCAGCATTCCACCCCGTTCCAAAACTGAACCTATAAATCTTATTGAATCAAATCATGTTTTTCATTCGCTCCATGGATTCATTTTCAATAACCTACCCGCTTAACCCAGAATTTTAACTGTTTATGAATGAATTAGCTATATTTTTAGTGAGCTTAACTACAAGTTTGACTAATTTGAATCATATCCCATTTTATATTAAAGTCATTTTCATTGCCATGGAAATCTGTAGCTTGACCCTTGCTTTCATTAGAACACACTAATTAATTGATATTACGCACTTACAAGAATGTGGGACTTAATAAGATTATTTCATCACTTGAAACTTAATATACAAGATGGACTAAAGTCATACAGTGGGGGCAAAAAAGCATTTAGGCCGCCACTTATTTTTGTGCAGTTCTACTACTTTAGAAAGATGAGAGAGGTCCCGTCATTTCATCATAGGTTTACCCTTTCACCGCTGAGAGCAAAATGAGAAAAAAAATCACTTGTAGGATTTTTAAGAATTTGGAATTGGTAATTAATGGTGGAAAATAGCAGTTGAAATAATTCATCTCAAATACTGTAACATAACCTTTGTTTGCCATGGACAAAGCGGTCCAAAACGTTTTCCTGTAATCTTCACCAGGTTTGGCCCACACTTGGCTTGGTATTTTTTTGGGCCCATTCCTCCCATGGCAGATCCCCTCTAGAGCAGTGATGTTTTGGGGCCAACACCGACTTCAACTCCGCCCACACGTTTTTTCATGAGTTGAGGTCTGGAGAACTGGCCTTAAGTCCACTCCAGACTTGAAATGCTTTTACATAGAGACTTCCTTCCTTATTGCCCGAGCGGTGTGTTTGGGATTTTTTTTTTCTTTGTCATTCTGGAATACACCCCAGCCCACGTTTCCATCTTTCAAATGCTCCTCACTGATGGAAGGAGGGTTTTGGGCTGTAAATCTCAACGATACATGGCCCCATTCATTCTGTTTTTCCTTCCCTAACAACGATCAGTCATCCTGTCCTCCTTTGCAGAAAAACAGCCCCAAAGCCAATGATGTGTCCTCCACCCCCCATAACTTTTACGAGTAGTTTTGGTGCCAACCTCCAGCATTCTTCCTTCTTCCTCCAAACCCGACGAGTTTTTGAGTTTTTTTAATTACCAAAAAGTTCTATTTTATTGTTCATCTGACACATGATATTCCCCAATACTCTTCTGGAATCATCCTTATCTAGCTCTCCTGCAAAAACTTCAGAATGGGTCTTGGGACATGTTACTGGCTTCAGCAGGGTGGTCACGCCTGGCCTGCAGTGATCCAAGTCCCTCTCGAGTAGTGTGTTTCCTGATGTTAGCCTTGTTAACTTTTGGTCCCAGCCTCTCTGCAGTCCATTTCACAATGTCCCCTCCATGTATTCTGTTTGTGTTTGCTCACCGTTCTCATGATCATTTATTGACCCCCAACGTAATTAAGATCTCGTGTTGAGCCCCTGGACCGAGTGAGAATATCAATGGTCTTTGTAATTCTTCCATTTTCTTACACAATTGCTCCCACAAGTTGATTTATTCAACAACCAACCCTGCCTTGCCTTTGTATATTCACTCTTCCCAGGTTGGTGCAGGTCTTACATTTTCTTTTCCTTTGCCTGTATTTTCTTGCTTTCCATGGTGTCCTTCGACAGCTTCTTTGGTCTTTGACTGGTTGAGTTCGAGTCCCTGACTGGTTTGAGGTTTGTGGACAAGTGTCTTTTATTTAACAGATAGCGAGGTTCAACAGGTGCCATTAATCCAAGGACATGTTAACAAGTGGAGGCCAGAAAGCTTTTATAAAGAAGAATACAGGTCTGGGGAGAGCCATAAATCGTTGCTTTGTTTGTGTGGTGACCAATACTTACTTTTCCACCACCATGAATTTACAATTAAATGCTTAAAAAATCCTACAATGTGATTTTTCCTGGATTTTTTTTTCTCATTTGTCCTCTCATAGTTTCTCTACTTTCTAATTGCACAATCAGTTTACTGACTAAATACTTTTGGCCCCACTGTGTGTGTGGGATTATATATATATATCGCTTTGTAATCTTATAATATATATAGATATTATATATATATATATATATATATAGATATATATATATATATATATATAATATATATATATATATATATATAATATATCTATCTATCTATCTATCTATTATCTATCTACTATCTATATATATATATCTATATATAAGATATATATAATATATATATAATAATTCTTTGTAAACTTTTTAAAACTGTGGTGCAGTACTACACTGCTGTATCTTTGAATTTCTTTTAATAAAGGATTATCATATCTTTACAATATCTTATCCTTTTTCAGCATCATACTGTGGAGCTGCATCTTTATCAGTGATGGGGCACCTGGGAAATGTAAGTAGTACATTGTCGTTACATTTTATTTCTAAAATTACAGCAACAAATGTCATTTATTTTTAGGAAAATTTGGCATCTCATATGCCTCATCACCTGACTAATTTGACTGGGTTTTACAAGCTCCTTTTGCACTTATAAAAATTGAAACAGGAAGCTGTATTTTACGCGCCTGCACTACAAAAAAACATTTAATGTAAAGCAAAATTGAGCTAACATTGGCTAACTAGCATTACTACAACTACACTACAACTGGATTTTTTAATGGTTTTTAATCATTGCTTTTAAACTAAATGGCTCTGCAAGGTACAATGGATCCTGTATCGACACCCTATAATACACACTACGGACGCTAATATATATGATGGAGTGGAAACTCCCATGTGGGTCAGTACAGGAAAGCATAACTGCAATCACATATGGAGAAATGCATAGTCAATCCGAGTGAGAGCTATAGTGTGGTTTGTAAATGTGTGTGTGCATGTGTGGGGGGAAGAAAAACTGACTCAGTTCAGAACACTAAAAACAAATGGATTTGCAGCTGTGCTTCACAGCAGTGCTGCCCGGCACCTGAGCTCCATAAATCCTCATGAGCAGTGAAGTGTCACACAGTCACCCCAACCACACACACACACACGCACGCACAAGCGTTTCCTCGCTTCCTTTCAAGGCTTCCTTCCGATGAAGGACAGTACAAATCAATAAGACTGCATTACAGGCGCAGAAGCTCACCTTGATGAGGAGTCACTAAGACACAGCCCATCCCTGCAACACAAAGACAAACGGTTCAATTCATACATCCTCTTTATTCAGAGCAAGAAATTATCAATACTGATCTCATTTAAATCTGATACACACTAATGTACATTTGCTACACTAGTCACTAATACAAACGAAATATGACCATTCAATACGACACAGTGTGTGTGTGAAACAGTCAGTAATAATGTGACTGCATTAGGAATACACCGCAAGACCTCATTAGCATCCTTAGTGTGTATAAAGTGAAAGCTACATGCTACACTCACCGATCACTTTATTAGGTACACCTTGTTTCTACACTCATTGTCCATTTTATCAGCTACCATACAGAGGCACTTTGTAGTTCTACAATTACAGACTGTAGTCCATCTGTTTCTCTACATACTTTGTTCATCCTCTTTATTCTGTTCTCTAATGGTCAGGACTCCCACAGGACCCCGACAGATCAGGTACTATTTGGGTGGTGGATCATTCTCTGCACTGCAGTGACACTGATGTGGTTGTGGTGGTGGTGCGTTTGTGCTTGTTGTGCTGATATGTGTGCATCAGACACAGCAGTCCTGCTGGAGTTTTTAAACACCTCAGTGTAACTGCTGGATGAAAATAGTCCACCAACCAAAATCTCCAGCCACCAGTGAGCACTGATGAACAATAAGAGGATGACTAACACAAACTGCAACAACAGATGAGCTACTGTCTCTGACTTTACATCTACAATGTGGAGCAATATGGTAGATGTGTCTAATAGAGTGCACAGAAAAAGAATACAATGTTTAAAAACTCATGCAGCACTGCTGTATCTGATCCACTTGTACCAGCTCAACACATCACCACCACATCAGTGTCACTGCAGTACTGAGAATGATCCACCACCCAAACAGTACCTGATTCATTGTGGGGGGTCCTGACCCATTAAAATAAACAGGTAAACAGGCTAATGCATGTAGAAAACAGAATGGACCCTCCTTCTTTCTTCTTTCCTTCTTTCGGTTTTTTCTTTCCCTTTATCAGGGCCCCACAGCGAGTTTAAAAGTTTCCAAGCCTTTCCCTTCCACCTCAACCGCTGTTTCCCCTCCCACGTTCCTCTACTTTTCTCACCCCCAACTCCCCTCCTGCTTATCTTCATTTAAACCAAAGCCAAATAACTCCGCTTTGGTCTTTTCCTCCTCCGTCTCTGCCTCGTGCCTGGCAGCTCCATCCTCCCAACATCCTCCTACCAATATATCCACTATCCCTCCCGGCACATGTCCAAACCATCCACTCCTTTTCCCTCTCTTCCCTCTCGAATTGTTCTCCCCCAATTTTTCCAACCTGTGCTGGCCCCCTGATGAATCTCATTCCTAATCCCTGGTCCACCCAGACAACTCCTAAGAGAACCAACCTCAAACATCTTAAGTTCTCTAAGTTCTGCCACCTCCAGCTCTGCTTCCTGTCTCTTTGTCAGTGCCACTGTCTCTAAAACAGATGGACTACAGTCTGTAATTGTAGAACTACAAAGTGTTTCTATATGGTAAGTGAAACTGATAAAATGGACAATGAGTGTAGAAACGAGGTGTACCTAATAAAGTGATCGGTGAGTGCATACGCTGCATTCTTTTCTTGGAAAACAGGATTGAATCCAGAATCATAGATGGCAGCTTGAAAACTGACATTGCATTTCAGGGGTTTGAGTGTGTTTCTGTAGACCTGCTCTCTATTACCACCTATGGCAATACAACAATGGTTGTAGGTCTTAGTATAGTACTTTAGGAAGCTCATTCTACAGTGTCCAATCACATACCTGTCTGAGTAATAGGGGTCTATGAAATCATGGGTTCGTTTCTTGTTCCTGCAAACGAGAAAATGTGGAAACGTTAGTGAAACATTCGAGACAAGCTATCCCCTTTCTGTTATTAAAATCGAACCCATTTTCTGCTGAATTCAGATGAATTTCTGTTGCTGATAGGGTGATATCGTTGCTAAACTGTTCCTGGTGTCGGCGTAGTGACTAAGGCCTTGAAGTACTAATCAGAAGGTTGTGGGCCACTGCTGTGCCTTTGACTAAGGCCCTTATTCTTTAATTCTTTAAACTGTGGATAATAGCATCTGCTAAATGCTACAATTAAAGGTGTGCGGCGTTTAACATCTGGATTACACCGCATGTTCAGTGAAACAGGACATTGATCAGGCATTACCATAATCACACAGTCTTTTTATGCTACTGTAATGTAAATATAAAGGGTACTTTCACAAGACATCGGTGTGCACAGATATGTAAGCGCATCAGAGACAGTGCTGGAAACATGAGTGGAACACTCCCATCTACACAGCATCGCTCATGCCACAGCATTTTTAATTTATGGAATTTCGCAATAATTATAAAAAATACAGTCATGTGCTGTTGCAACCCTCTATAGAGAAAAGCTGTAACACTTACAGTAGTACGAACAAAGCAGATGATCAGCCAGATAAACCAGAGACTGAATGTGAACCAGTTTATATAGTTATAGGTTAGAGAAAATATACTGGTAATGGAGGGACAAACAAAGGAGTACTACTTACAATAGGACAGTCACATATACTTATGGACACCATTTACAACTTTCACAAATGAAGAGTGGAAAGTCATACACACAAACACAAAAAGTCTCTAAACACATCAACCAAGTCAGAACAGTATCTAATGCTAATGATCTTTTGAGTGAATTGTTGACTTCTGCTCTTAAACTGTAACTCCCGCCTCTGCTCGTGGGTTCTGCAGTGTTGACTGGCTGTTGAGGTGACCAGCTGTTTACGACTGGAACATCCGGAGTTAAAAGACATCATTTCCTATTTTTATTTATCATCATTTTTGAGACAACAGTCGTTAAAGGGAACGGACATTGACTGGATGGATATTAAATGGCACATACCTGTATAAATAATATGTAAAAAATAAGCATTCACCTTTCACCTTAATAAAAGTCATTATTATTGTCAAGTAACATGGTGCACAATTTAATCATAGTTTGTGGGTGCCTAACTTGGCAATATTTCTTATAATGGCAATCAGTTTGGGAGCGCTAGTGATTTTGCTATCCAGACAGTGTCTCAACTTTCTCTGACAGGTGTCCTTCTGCCATACCAAAAATGATAACACCCTATTGCCACTCTGTGCCATCCTTTTACCGTCCCATCTAACACAACACTTCTTATTAAGTGCTGCCAATTCAACTCTGACTTCTGGCGATCACATGGATAGTGCTTCTCCAAAATAATCTGTCTTCTGTTTGGAACACAACACTATTTCTGCTAATTCTGCACACCTCACAGCCTGGCAAACAACTGATGATCTGGTTTAAGGCTATGCTCATCCAGATGCCGAATCCATTGACAATGAACATTAAGAAAACTTAAGAAACCTAAACTGGACGTACCTTACTGTCTAAAAGTCTTAGGCCACCATTAGATTTGTTTTTAGCAAAAGTAATCACAATATATATAACATGGTCCATATATAACATATTGTCAATGATTGGACCCAAAAATTTCAAATTTGGATTTGTCCCTCCATAATACTCTTTTCCACTGATCTTCATTCCAATCTTTGTGAGCTTTAGTTTTTAGCCTTTTCACCCTGCTCCCTTCCTAAAAAGTGGTGTCTTGGCTGCTACCCTTCCAATAAGACCATTCCTGACCCCAAAACTGTAGAAGGGTCAAATTTGTATCCCGATGAAGCTGCCAGATGCTGCTATGGGTCAAGTGTGAGGGAAGGTCACACTAAATATAAGCCACTTTAGAATATAGAAGCTGTTTTTTAATAGTGCATACAAATTTCCTGTATTTTCTGGTTGTACTCTAATAAAGACAAAGAATTATATTTGGTCCTTATCCTTTGCTATGGTAAATCTAAATGGTGGTCTACGAATTTTGCACAGTAATGTATATGTGAAGAAGCCATTTGGGTATTTTTAAAGGTAATTTTTTTAGAAAGTAAATTTAACAGTAATGTTTTTGTTACTTTACCCTACACTGGTTAGAACCTATTGTTCTGGTGCACTGTTATAAATAGATTTGATTGTATGAGTCATCTCGCAGCTCTCTGCTGTAATGTTCCGTCTCATCTGTCTTAAAATTTCAGGTGTATGTACTGTATTTGTATGTGGGGGAGGGAACACACACACCCTGGGGTCCATTCGTTGCCCTCTGGAGGGCATCCTTGTGTTATCATGGCAGCAGCTGTAGTGTGTGGTGTGAAGGGGCTGCCAATGAGGACACTTCCTGGGTGAGGCACCCTCTGAGGTGTGCTGATAATCTGCAGAGAGAGAGAAAACAGGGAATAAGAAGAAGAGTATATAACCAGCATCCAAAGTCTTTCAAATCGTGTATACTATGAACACACAATCCTATGATTTATGAGGGAAGAATGGAAGTGAGTGTGTGCGTGCGAGATAGCACGAATCTGTTCACGGTTTCATGATCTGGCCTCCAGGGACAGTAGCTTACTAAGGACTGACCGCCAATCGCCTTTAAGCTGCATGCATCCTTGCCTACTTTCTTCCCTCTCTCGCCTTTCTCATGTTCTCCCCCTTCTGTCCATCCTGCTGTCGACACTTCTTACTGTCCTCACCCCTCTAATGTACAGTAACCCAGTGTGTGTTGGGTGGGTTGTAAATGGGAAGTCACGAGTCAGCACTACTTCATTAACGAGCTCATTAATGAAGCGAGACACACAGACTTCTATTCTCCATGAACCATGGTGAATGGGGCCTCTTTTGCTCCTATAACATCCCCAACCAAGGGCTGGGACCAGTCTCTCACCATGTACACGCAGTACTATTTCATCAGTCTGCTCACCTCACGGCATCCCATTACCTCGCTCTCTCTTTTCAAGCATGCTGCCAAATCTCCCATCCATCCCATCACTCTTCCTTCCTCACCGTGTTCAGCCTCCACAATGCATACATACATAATTCAAGACCGCACACAAGCACACCGTGCACGAGCGTTACAGAGCGCACACAGCCATGCCGCGGGTAGATTTCAATGTGTGAATGCCACCCTCTGGTCATAAAGGGTATTGCAGGGGAGCTACTAACTACTAGCAGTGGGTTCTCAGTGATTTACAGTCGTATGAAAAAGTTTGGGCACCCCTGATAATTTTCATGATTTTTCTTCATAAATCATTGGTTGTCCAGCTCAGCAATTTCAGGTAAATATATCATATAGCAGATAAACACCATGATATTTGAGAAGTGAAATGAAGTTTAAGGTTTTACAGAAAGTGTTGCAGAAAGCCGAATTATTTTACAAACAACAACAAAACTTGAGGGAGGGGCGTAAATCGGGGAACCAGGGGGCAATTTTGAAATTACCGTTAAGAACGAATTATTGGAACACAAAAATTTGTTTTGTAAAGTATTTGACCATTGATCTACATACACAAGTGAATTCCCACTATTGAGAAAGGGTTAAGGTGGGCCAATTGGAAGTAAGTTTTTTCCTCTTGGCCCCCCCCCACCCCCCCATCTTCTTGAAGAGTGGCAAACATGGGGAGCCTCAAAACAAAATCTTCAAATGGGCCTGAAAAAAAGGTTGTTCAACATTCTGGGTTAATGGTTCATTTCAGCTGTCAAGTTTTTTCCACTGTGAGGAACATTAGTGAGGCAATGGAAGATTCACAGGGGCACAGTTATAGTAAGGAAAATCCCGGAAGTGGAAGAACCAGAAAAAATATAAGATAGGCAGAGGCCGAAGGTGGTGAGAACAATCATAGCAAGGCCACAGAACCACCTCCAAAGACCTTACAAACCTCATCTTGCTGCAGATGGTGTCATGTTCATCGTTCAAAAAAACTATACAGCGGCACTTTGCACAAGGAGAGGCTGATGGGAGGTAATGCAGAAGCAAGCCTTTTCTGCAGACACGCCACAAACAGAGTTCAATTGAGGTGTTGCTACAGCACATTTGGGACCAATTCCGCTCATAAATGGAATAAAGTGCTGTGTACTGATTGAAAACTAAAAAGGGAGTTATTGGGACATAAGGAAGAGGAAAAAAGAAAAACAGCATCATAAGCCAAAACCAACTTGCTACCCAAGTAAATGTGGTGGCGGTTCCATCTGCTGTGGACTGTGTGGGCCAGTGCAGGTACTAGGGGATCTTTTTAAAGTTGAGGGTCGCATGGATTCCAGTTAATATCTCCAGTTCTTGAGAAACAATGTGCAAGAATTCAGTTGACCAAAGCCACCGACCACAAACCCTGCTAAAAATCACTAAAGGCATTCATGCAGATAGGAACCCCGTCCACAACGTTCTGGAATTGGCAATCTCAGTCCCCAGACCTGGATATTACTGAAAAGGTGGGCTGTCCCATGCTCGGAAACCCATAAACCTGGACTGAACTGGAGATGTTTCTGAAAGAAGAAATGGGTCCAAAAGCACTTCACCAGAAATCAGGACTGGAAGCTGTAGGAAGCGTTTAGGGCTGTGATTTTACAAAAGGAGGAATCTACTAATATTGATGTTCATATTTCTGTTGGGGTGCACAAAATTTATGCCCCGCCCTAATTTTGTTTTAATTAATACTGACACTTTCTGTAAATTTCCGATTTAAACTCATTTCACTTCTCAACAATCACTGGTCATTCTGCTATATGATATTATTAACTCAAGTTGCTTGATCTGACAACCAATGATTATAAACTAAAAATCATGAAAAATTATCAGGGCGTGCCAAACTTGTAAACGAAGTAGCTGCGGATTTTTTTCATCCACAAGGTAAGGGTAAGCTTGTTAAAGTCTGTATTCAGCTAGATCGATCACTGTTCGCTAACGTTTAATTACAAGATTCACACTATGGAATTAGGGCGGTCTTGCTAAGTACTGTAAATGTTCAAATTAGACTAGTGAGGAAGGGAAAAAAAAAAGGTGAGAAGAAAAAGCTCCCCCTCCCACCCCCACCCCTACCCTCATCTCTCTCCTCTTCGAGGCCTAAAAGCAATACCGCTCAATTATTTAGGTCCAACCAAGAGTCAGTTAAAAATAACTACAGTCATGGCCAGAAAAGTTTGGGAATGACACAAATATTATTTCTAGGGCAAATATTGACTTTGCAATTAATTGCTGTAAGGCTGATTCACTCTTTATAACATTATGGGAGTATATGCCATAATTGCCATTATAAAAAAACTGAAGCCAGTAGCCTTTTGTGGGGACATTGATGTTTGTGTCATTCTCAAAAAACTTTTGGCCATGGGACTGTACTAGAAGTTCCGGCCTAACTTGTTTGGTTCCTTGCCTTGTATAATCCATACACAGGTTGCCCACAAAAAGAATTCATCCCCTGGATGTTTTTTCCCCTTTTATTTGCTCTTAGAAATGGAAATCATTGCTCAACAGGAATTTGTTTTTTATAAGAATTTCGCAAAAAGGACTTATTTAATGTAATAGTGAAAACAGATTTCTACAAAAGTAATGTCAATTAAAATTAAAATAACATAATGTAAAATACGTGATAAGTGCATGAATATACAACCCACCCTTTAAAGTGAGTGGCTAATTCAAAAGGGCGTGGGCAATTGGTGCTAGCAGTCCACAAATGGACTGGGAAAAAATTCCAGTGCTTTGACTGTGTTATCAAGTTATTGTAGGTATGGGGGAAGTCCAAGTCACTGGTTCATCTGATTGCTGGCTACAAAATACACCATGAAGACAAAGAACACTCCACACAAGTCTGAGAAAATGTTGTTGAAAGTTCGGGCAATGGATACAAAAAAAGGTACTGGAATATCATCCGGCAATTCAGTTAAATTCCATAATTTTAAAATATGGATGTGTAAATCTGCCTAGAGCCAGGGCCTTCCTCACAAACTGAGTGACAGTGCAAGAAGGTAGGGGGGGCCGAGAAAGGGAGATCACCAAGGACCACAAGTTAAAAAGTTCAGCTCCACGTGAGAATGACCTGCAGAGAAGCTGGGACCAACGTTAACAAAGCTAAACATCAGTAAACCGTTATTACGTACGCCGAAGAAGGAATCAGATCCTGCGGCCAGGCGTGTCCCACTGCTTAAGCAGTTTTACGTTCCAGGCCCATTCTGAAGTTTGTAGAGAGCATATGGATGATCAAAGAAAAAGAGGTTGGAAAGGCATCCTCCTGTGGTCAGATGAAACCAAAATTAGAACTTTTTGGTTTAAAAAAAACTCAACTCGCGTGTTTGGAGGAAGAAGAAGAAGGACGAGTGGCTGAGTTTGCAGCCCAAGAAAAACACATATGTACTGTGAAGGAAGGGGTGGAAAACATCATGACTTTGGGGGCTGTTTTTCTGCAAAAGGGGGGAAAGGACGATGATCCGTGGAAAGGGGAAGAATAGAACGGGGCCCTTGTGTTGTGAGATTTAAGCCAAAAACGTCCTTCCATCAGTTGAGAGCATTGAAGATGGACGTGGGCTGGGTACTCCAGCTACAATGATCCCCAACCACACGCTCAGGCAAATGAAGGAGTTGAAGGCAATTGAAGGAGGCTTGTTAAAAAGCCATTTAAGGGTCCTGAGTGGCCTAGCCGTCTTCCAGCCTATCCCCCATTAGAAAACTCTGTGTGAGGGAGTTTGAATGATTGAAAAATCTGTGTTGCCCAGCGACAGTCCCCCAAAACAATCACTGGCTTAGAGGGAGATTCTGCATGGAGGAAGGGGCCCAAAAATACAAGATACACAGTGTGTGCAAAAGGTGGAGACTTACAGGAAATGTTTGATCTCTGTCTTGCAAAACAAATGTTATGTCCAAAAGTATTGATTTGAACCTTTTGTTACTGGACCAAAATAACTTAATTTTTCCACCATAATTTACAATTCAATTCTTTAAAAAACCCTACCAATGTGATTTCCTGGATTTTTTTGGCTGATGGGGGCGATCATAGTGGAAGGGTTAAATATGATGAAAATGCACAGACTTTCTCATCTTTCGAAGGAGAGAACTTGTCACAACTAAAATGATGACTAAATACTTTTTTGCCCACTGTAGATATGTCATTATTCCATTGCCTTGATCAACAAATTTAAAAGGTAAGCCCAAGGGGGACTTTAGCCGGGTTAATTGTATAACCACATAAAGTTAGCCGATTATGGCACCGAATAATAACATGTAATATTAAAAACCGCACCATATTGATACAGATAGCTGATAAAATGTCCAATTCTACATGGTGGGGTCAATAATAAACTGTACTTGTACCCGTTAAGGGGCAGTTGACGTGATTAATCACCCACGTTTTCAGTTGTCTGCAAAGACCTTACTGGTTCCTTATCATTTGCATAGAACTCATCTAACTGCTCCAGGCATGTGCATTCAAAGATATTAGGGCATGCTTCCAGGGCGGACAACTCACCATGTGCTCCCACATTTGAATTCACTGCGCTAAAAGTGATCTTGGTGACAGGGGGACTGTAGCGGGATGGTGCTACGATGGGAATGTTACCTGCAAAAAGAAAAAAAAAATATTGGCCATGGATATTTGTCAGGAGGACTTAAACACCACAAGAAAAATGTTAAATACTGCTTTACTGTTCTGGAAAAACCTGGAAAGAAGCATCCTCAGAAAAACAAGAAGGATGCATTATTTTACGTAACCCAAGCCTGGGCAGATGACAGACAGGTCCTTTTAAGCGTGCACAAAACACAGCAGTAAAAACGGTTTCACTTCAGTGAAAAAAATAATCAACGCACATCTTAAAAGGGGCATCTTTACTGGTATGCTCTGGGTCGGGAGGATGCATCGCAATAATAGTGAAAAGGCTTAGTGTGGTTCGGAAGGATTCACGCACAATCAGTGGATATGACGTGGTCAAAGGGTCTCAGTGTTTGAATGGGAATGCAAATCTCCTAAAGACCGTTGCTTATGAATGCAAGGCAATGCAAATGGGCCTTATAGGACACAAGAGAGAACATACTACACACTTTGTACGCAAGGCATCAGATACCAAACGCCAGTCACCCACATAGTACAAAGACACCAGAAACCCACACACTATTCACTCAAAGAACGTCACCCATGTCAAAATGCTTACACACACATGTTGGGGATTCAGATTCCCAACAGATTCACAATGTTTTATCGACTATTACACATGGTTGTGTACTGCATAAGACTGTGTTTCTGGGTGATCCAACACCCAACTAGTACATTATCTGTGGTGGTCATGTGGGGGTCCTGACCATTAGAGAACAGAGTAAAGTAGACAAAGTATTTAGAGAAACAGATGGCTTACAATCTGTCATTGTAGAACTACAAAGTGCTTCTATATGGTAAGAGGAAAGGATAAAATGGACAGTGAGTGTAGAAACAAGGAGGTGTACCTAATAAAGTGATTGGTGAGTGTAAATAACACGTGTTGCTCTAATAGTTTAACATTTTATAGGTAAGCAATAATTTGCACATAAAAATTTGACAAATAAATGTGATCTATTTGCCAGTGTAAGCTATGGCAAATAGACCACATACTTTACATAATTTTTTATTCCCCTTTACTCTGTTCTCTAAATGGTCAGGACCTTCCCAGAGTCACCACAGATCAAGTATTATTTGGACGGTGGATCGTTCTCAGCACTGCATTGTCATTACAGTGGGGCAAAAAACTATTTAGTCATCCACTGATTGTGAGAGGCTGTAATTGTCATCCTAAGGGACACTTCAACTGAAGAGACCCAAATGAGAAAAAAAATCGTAGGATTTTTGAGGATTTTTAAAGAATTTAATTGTAAAATTATGGTGGAAAATAAGTATTTCGTCAATAAAAAAAGTTTCACCTCAATTTACTTTGTAACATAACCTTGGTTGGCAAGACAGAGTCCAACACGTTTTCCTGTAACGTCTTCACCAGTTGCGCACACTGTAGCTGGTTATTTTGGGCCCATTCTCAATGCAGATCCTTCCTTTAGAGCAGTGATGTTTTGGGGCAACACGGACTTTCCAATCCCTATACAAATTTTTCTATGGGGTGAGGTCTGGAGACGGCTAGGCCAATCCAGTGGACTTGGAAATGCTTTTTATTGGAGGCCACCCTCCTGGTTGTGCGGAAAGACCCAGGCCACATTCATCTTCGATGCTATCACTGTTCAGGTCTACAATTTTTTCGTCCTTGTGTCATTTGACAGTCTTTGTTTTGGCCATGGTTGAGTTTGGAGTCTGACTGTTGAGGGCTGGGAACAGGTGTCTATTACAGATAATGAGGGTCAAAAAAACAGGTGCCATTAATGCAGGTAACGAGTTGGAGGGACAGAAGGCTTTATAAAGAAGAAGGTTACAGGTTGTGAGAGCCAGAAATCTGTTTGTTTGTGGGTGATAAATACTTAATTTTCCCCATGATTACAAGAAAATTATAAAAAAATCCTACAATGTGATTTTCCTGGATGTTTTATTCTCATTTTGTCTCCCATAGTTGAAGTGTATATGAATAAAAATGACAGACCTCTGTCCAATCTTTCTAGTAGATGAATTTGACAAAGGAAGTGGCTGAATAAAATACACCCACCACATATATATATAAATATATATATATATATATTTATATTACATACATATATATATATATATATATATATATATATATATATATATATATATATATATATATATATTAATATATTAGTACAATATGTATGTGTGTATGTGTACATAGTACAACATCAAATATCAGAGCTGCAAGTATCAGGCAATACCCAATACTGGTGTATTTGCAATTCTGAAAGCTTAATGTGTTTTGTAATTTGCAACCCAAAAATCAGAAAAAGTTTAAAACAGTATAAAAAAATGCAAATTTAAAACCAAACAAAAATGCTGTGTTTCTCACATTTACTTTGACATCAGCTGAAGACAGTATGAACCCAAGACATTTCTTACTCTGTCTGATCAACTTCATTTAATTTGTTAATATACACATGCATTTCAACAGTGCGTAATACCATTAAACGATTCAAGAAACATGGAGGAATGTCAGTGCATAAAGGGCAAGTGCACAAGCCTAAACTGAGGACTCATGATCTCCGATCCCTCAGACGGCACTGCATGAAGAGCTGCCATTCATCAATAGCTGATATAGCCACATGGGCAAGGGATTACTTTGGCAAACCTTTGTCAAGCACTACAATACGTTCACAAATGCCACTTAACATGTTATTGTGCAAAAAAGAAACCTCATGTTAACCATGTCCAGAAGAGGTGACGACTTCTCTGGGCTTGGAGGCATCTGCGATGGACCATCACACAGTACAAATGTGTATTGTGGTCAGACCAAAAAGTATTCCAGATCTTTTTCGGAACAAATAGATGCCGTGTGCTCCAGATGAAAAGAACCATCCAGACTGTTATCAGCAACAGGCCCTAAAGTCTGTCATGGCATGGGGTTGTGTCAGGGCCATAATTTAAACTTCTGTCATGGCAGCATTAATGCAGAGAAATACACTGAGATTTTAGAGCAACAAATGCTGCCTTCAAGATGACAACTGTTCCAGGGACAATGCAAAATATATGTTTAAAACCACAAGTGCAAAACCACATGCTGCACACATTACAAAAGCATGTGCAAAAGAAGAAGGCATGGGTGCTTGTAGTCCCGAATTGTCCCCAATAGAGAATGTGTGGAGAATTTTAAATTAAAAAAAAAAAAATGCAACAATGACAACCCCTACTATTGCACAAAGTAAGACACGTTTGCAGGAACAATGGATCAAAATAACACCTGAAACTTCATCGCTTGCTATCCCCAGTGTCAAAATGTATTTCAAGTGTTGTGATGAGGAATGGCAACATTACAAAGTGGTAAATACTTTACCATCCCAACATTTTTGGAATGCATTGTATTGAAATGTAGGAATGGATGTATATTAACCACTGAAATGAAGTTGACCAGACAAAACATGAAACATCTTGGGTTCATATTGTATGCAATGAAACAAAAGTCAAAGTAAATGTGAGAAACATTGTGGTTTTCCCCATACTGTCCCAACTTTCTGACTTTGGGTTGTAGACACTTGAGAAGCAGACAAGCTCAGAAAATGCAGAAGTTTTGAGGGCACAGCTGAGATGACGACAAAGTCTGGGTATTAGACATAGTTGCAGCATGGAGCACAAGGCGGGCTGGGCCTCAGCAGAGGAATGTATCAGAGCCTCAGTCTATAGAGTAACAATGAGTCGAGCTTCATTAGAATACAGCTGAGCTTCAGTCCAGCACAGCACACGTATGCAGACGCTCATGATCAACAAAAAAAGTCTAAATTACAGCTTTATACAAATCAAATTCTGTTCACCCTGCCGTTTGACTTCAACAACTGCAAAACATGCACTGAAAAAGATGAGGACATTTACAAGACAGCGTAACACTGCAAGTGGACGCTTACAACTGACGTCATCAACACAAACCTTCACATAGACAGCCAGAGCATAGAACCTCAATGTCTTTTTTCATTGGATGGAAAAACAAACCAAAACAAACAAGTTCTTTACCAGCTTGTTTCTGAAGAGGAACGAGCAGTACATCCATACCTCCTAGCTTCCTTTCTTTCTCCTTCTGTCTGCCTCTTTTTCATAAATCCACCACTTCATTCCCAATCCTACACACATGCACACACAGGGTAGACCACTCCTCCCCTCCCCCAAAAGTTGTTGCTACAGAGGAGCCACAGAGCAGAGGTGGGGAAAAAAGTTGGGATACCGAATGATACATTCCCACATCACTTACAGAAATCCCATTCACATCTTACCTTGATACAATATATGATTTGTGCTGATGTAATGGAAGCAAATTTGGAGTACAATAGCCTGATTGACTCAAGACATCTACAGTGACTCAAAGTCTTGGTTAAAATAACTATGCATACACAATAAGATACTGCAAGAAGAAGAAATCCCTTTGTGGCTCATTATACAGGGGCTGTGATTTGAAAATACTCAATAGAACAGATACCCATTAGAAAAGAAATGTGCAGTTACTACATATTCCTATAACCCATTGTTAACACACACAAAAAGAAAAGGTGCAGCTTTCAGGCTACAAATAAAAAGCACCGTCAGTATCTTCTATCCATCTGCCCATTTGTGAAAACTGAACATACAAGCATCTTTAAATGCCATCAGCAAAATAAACAGTTGAATGACAATGGAGATAAAGGGCAGACTGAAAATAAAAGGAGTGGAGCACATGGTCCTACCAGGTTCTAACAGGCCTGCAAGCCCTTGCACCTCCTCTCACTCATATGTAAGCGCTCTTTTGTTGCTATTCACCAGAAACTTGAGAGGTAAGACAGACATTGCTGGGCGAGTACAGAGCAGTCCACCAGGCTTCAAGACAGACCCACGCAACTCACCATTCACAGGATCACACTGCACAGCCTGCTCCTCTCAACATGAAAACTACAGTAAGATGAGCAAGCACATGGCATGGCAGATGAAAAGGTCATTTAAAAAAGATGTAGGATATACTAAGAATGAAGCCCATTCTAAATAGTGCTGGACAAAATGAAGTTACTGCACAATAGCAGAAGGTAATCTGGCAAATATATTATAAAAGTTCTTATATATGCTGATTCAGAATATTTATCTAGAGAGTTCTGCTTTATGTTGTTTAAGACTAATTTCACCACTGAGCACAAGCCACAAAGACAAAATAACAGAAAGCACTTAAGCTAGCAGAACCATTTTAAACTAACTTTAAAGTACGTAAGTAAATATAGTCACAACATTCTAGGTGTCCAGGCATAGCTATACCATAAATTATTAGTACAGGTTTGAGCAGTTTAACGTCTGAATTACGGTCTGTGAAACGGGTCGTTGACCGAAATGGATATTGACCAGCCATTACTATAGTCACAGTGGTGCTTGAAAGTTTGTGAACCCTTTAGAATTTTCTATATTTCTTCATGAAGACGGCCCAAAAACATCATCAGATTTTCACCCAAGTCCTAAAAGTAGATAAAAAGAGAACCCAGTTAAACAAATGAGACAAAAATATTATACTAGGTCAGTTTATTTATTGAGGAATAATGATCCAATATTACGTATTAAGTGAGTGGCAAAAGTATGTGAACCTTTGCTTTCAGTATCTGGTGTGACACGCCCTGTGCAGCAATAACTGCTACTAAACGTTTCCTGTAAACTGTTGATCAGTCCTGCACAACGGCTTGGAGGAATTTTAGCCCATTCTGCCATACGTACGAACAGCTTCAACTCTGGGATGTTGGTGGGTTTCCTCACATTAACTGCTCACTTCAGGTCCTTCCACAACATTTCGATTGGATTAAGGTCAGGACTTTGACTTGGCCATTCCAAAACATTAACTTTATCCTTCTTTAAAACCATTCTTTGTAGAACGACTTTGTGTGCTTAGGGTCGTTGTCCTGCTGCATGACCCACCTTCTCTCTTGAGATTCAGTTCATGGACAGATGTCCTGACATTTTTCCTTTAGAATTCTCTGATATAATTCAGAATTCATTGTTCCAAATCAAATATGGCAAGCCACCCTGGCCCAGATGCAGCAAAACAGTCCCCAAACCATGATACTACCACCACCATGTTTCAACAGATGGGATAAGGTTCTTATGCTGGAATGTAGTGGTTTTTCCTTTCTCCAAACCATAATGCTTTTCTTTAAACCAAAAAAGTTCTATTTTGGTACTCATCCGTCCACAAAAACATTCTTCCAATAGCCTTCTGGCTTGTCCACGTGATTTTTTAGCAAACTGCAGATGAGCAGCAATGTTCTTTTTGGAGAGCAGTGGCTTTCTCCTTGCAACCCTGCCATGCACACCATTGTTGTTCAGTGTTCTTCTGATGATGGACACATGAACATTACATTAGCCATGTGAGATTTACAGTTAACCAAAAGGTGAGAGAGGGGGGTCCTTTGTGACCTTGCCACTAGTTACACGTCTTGCTCTTCGAGTGATCCTTGTTGCTCGGACCACTCCTGGGGAGGGTAAAACAATGGTCTTGAATTTCCTCAATTTGTACACTATCTGTCTGACTGTGGATTGGTGTAGTCCAAACTCTTTAGAGATGGTTTTGTAACCATTTCCAGCCTGATGAGCATGAAAAACTCTTCTTTCTGAGGTCCTCAGAAATCTCCTTTGTTCGTGCCATGATACACTTCCACAAACATGGGTTGTGAAGAGCAGACTGATAGATCCCTGTTTTTTAAATAAAACAGGGTGCCCACTCACACCTGATTGTCATCCCATTGATTGAAAACGACTCTAATTTCACCTTCAAATTAACTGCTAATCCTAGAGGTTCACATACTTTTGCCACTCACTAATATGTGATATTGGATCATTTTCTTCAATAAATAAATGACCAATATATTTGTCTCATTTGTTTAACTGGGTTCTCTTTATCTACTTTTAGGACTTGTGTGAAAATCTGATGATGTTTTAAGTCATATTCATCCAGAAATATAGAAAATTCTAAAGGGTTCACAAACTTTCAAGTACCACTGTACATAGTCTTTTCATGCTTCTATCATGTAAATATAAAGTGTATTGTCACAAAAAAAACTGTGTGCAAACAATACATAAACGGATCGGAGATCCCACTGAAAACAGGAGTGGAAGCCCAAACTTATACACATTGTAAACCTTTTGTAATTATTATAGATACCATAATTATAGAAAATACAATAAATGTACTGTTACGATCCGGTGTAGGGGATGGTATGACGGATTGTAGAAGCCAAGCACTGACAGACAGTTTTACGAACAACATAGAAGATCAGCCAGATAAAACAGAGAATCAACAAATGAGTGTGAATCAGTGTGTATAGTTATAGGTTAGAGAGAATATACAAGGATAAATAAAGTAGTACCATACACTTATGAACACCACTTACAGCTTGTTTACAAATAAGCAGAAAAGTCATACACAAACACGAGTAACTTGCACCAAAAAAAACAAGTCTCTAAAACACATGAACCGAGTTAGAACAGTCTCTAGTCCAAATGTAGGCAAGTGATGAAGGTAATGTAGTTACACACAGACACAATTCCAAATGACTTTCTGCTCTTTCTGGTTGTTAAATGGATTCTAATAGTACATTTTCGTCTCACCCATCCCAACAGCACAATATGCATTCCTGAGCATACAGCTGGTATTGCCTGCCTCTTTCTAACACCTCAGTGATTCCTCTCGAAGTCTTTCTAATACTCTTACTAATCACAATAACCACAGTATCATGGTATTACATTTTTGTGGGCAATGGCAAAATGGCCAGAATAACAGAGTGTTGAACACAAAAGTGGTAATCGAAATCATGAGAAGTGCCCCGTTGCAGTACATTTCATAGAACCAATAATGTAGCTTCTTTGCATCTAAGCCACCCAAGGAAGTTGGGTTCCTTTTTGAGTCCTGGTCCTCCCAAGGTTTCTTCCTTATAATGCTTAGGGAGTTTTTCCTTTCCATCGTCGCCCTAGACTTGGGATTGGCCTTATAATCTAGAAGATAATCTAAAACTGTAAAGACGCTTTGAGACAATGCTCCATTAAAAATGTGCCATAAACATAAAGCTGACTTGACTTGGAATAGACCTTCATAGAAGAGGGGAAGACACTGACAGAAAATTGCTGAAAAGTGAATTGTTTTGAACAATTAATCTGATTTGAATCTTGTGTGAAAAAAAAAAAAAAACCCCGCTATTCCTGGTCAGCCTTCTCCACTGAAGCACAGCCAGTCAAAAATGTGTGCCATCCAACCCAGCTAAAATGCCCCAAAGGGGCATGAACTGGGGTCTCCACAGTGGTGGGCCAGCAACTGCCACTGTGCCAGCTGAGAACACCAGATCAAGAGTTGCTGACCCTGTTGTTTGTCTTTAATTATCATGGTGTCACCACTAAAGCTCTGCACTACCTCACAGGTTGATTGAACATTCAAGAAGTTGTTTACTTCACCATAGTGACCAAAACAGCGAATAAGAATTATTACTCTGCTGTAGTCAGACATTTTTAGTACACAAACATGTAATGGTGTGGGAACTGAAAAATAGTGATTACAGGATAATAAAGATGTCATTGAAAATCTCTCAAACAACATTTTGGCAGTACATTAACAGCTCTCTCTCTACTGGCACAAAATATTGGTTAATCTTTACGTATAATCTAGTGTTTACAAGGTGGGAAACTATAGACTGAATAACAGGAAGACAGAGAAAAACGTTAAGAGGTTATTTGATGAGCTACAGATCTAGAACCTTGGCCCTATGTTTTTGTAAAGATTTGTCCTCTTCATAATATTACTCATTCACAATGTCTAACAATGACAAAATTGCTAAGCATATGCCAGCCTGAGTTGTTCTTACCTTTAGGTAGGTTCTGGCTGCATAGAAATGCCTTTAAATCACCACAGAGAGATGCAGTGCCAACCTTTGAAGAGAAAACATCATGGGAAGGACATCAGTAAGATTCCATCTATATATAGATGTTATTAAAGTGTGGTGTAAATGAAGCAGCCCTTCTAGCTCCTCCTGAAGGTGCATGTAAGGAATATCAATATGGCAGCACATACAGTACAGCACAAAAGTCTCTCATTTTTGGTTGGACCATGTTCTGCTTTCAAAACTGTGTCAGTTCTCTTAGGTTACTGTGGTATAGTTTTAGAAGGAAATCTGCCATAGTCATTACAGTCATAACCTGGTTTTAACATGTGTTTAATCTTGCTCTTACTTCATACCCACAAATGTACCATTATGTCTGATCATGGCCTGTTAAAGTCGACTTATTCTGCAAAATCATTTTTCTACCATTTCCTTCATAAAATTAACATCATCAATCCTAAGTAACATTCTTTTCTAAATGCAAAAAACTAAAAACATAAATCTCTCTGTTCTTTACTATTACCAGGCATCATGACTTTTTGTAAAACTTTTACAGAATGGCTTGTGTGTTTATTCAAGTTTGCCTTCATTCTAAAGCTTTACTTTATTCTACATGGGATACTGTACATACAGTCAAATTCTAGTTTCATTTTATCACACAATTACCTACGTGTTAGCCGCTTTGCAAAGAATGTGAACTTTAAAACTGCTGCACATATAGTCATAACTTTATAGAGTGTGGCCGTTCTGACTGTTTCAGCCACAATATAAACTAAAACCATTCACAAGAAAAACAACATGAAGAGGAAGAGCTTGTCCTGCTAGGTCATGTGAATTTGGTTTGGTTTTTAAAAGGTTGATTTTGTACACAAGCCAGAGATTTGCCATAAGGTTTGTGACACAGAACCTTGTGACTGTTTAACCGTCGTTTCCTTGGTACATTCCAGTATGTGCACGCTGACATTATCGAGCATGTCACTCACTTTGCGAATTAAAATGAAAAACACACCTTAAGAGTTCACATATTATTCAATAAACCACCATATACAACTATAAATAGTTAATCTGTCCGTTTCCTTCATTTATTTTAAAGTCACAAGAATATACATATTTCCATTAGGAAAAAAATGCCGGTTTTAATAATTGAGCATAATAACAACAACAAAAATTGTTGATTAATCGTACTCAAGGAAAAATATTCAATTCACTGTGATACTGATTTGAGGTCATATCACCCAGCACTATTCTACACCATATTCTATGTATACATTACAGGCCAAAATTGTGACACGACTGCAATCTAAAATTCTATCAGTGCAGTATTACGCCTATTGATGTGCCACTACTGGGATATGTGATTGTGTCTAACGGCTGTTTATGTTTTATGAGACAAGAAGATTTCATTACATATTCCCCTTCATTTTATCTTTATACAAACTGGGACAATGTTCTTCACAGAGAAGGGGAAATTTGAGCCTCAGATTTGCATTTCAAGTCACTCCCGAGATCACATTCCTTTAATATTTAAAGAACTTTCGACTGAATTAGCTACTATGCCTACTTGCTAGTAACCTTGCTATTCACACTACAGGCTAACCAGTCATCTCAAGTTGTTTGTTTTTTCCTGTAAACAATGCATTTACTGCATGTAGAATTTCAGTTCTGCTCTTCAGACTGAAAGAGTGCGATTACATACGCTTAAAAATACGATCATAATCGGCTTTCTCTGGGCTTATTTTTCTATAAGGTCACTTATAAATATTGGTGCCATATATCTATATACAGTGGGGCAAAAAAGTATTTAGTCAGCCACTGATTGTGCAAGTTCTGTTAGACAGGTCTGTAATTTTCATCATAGGTACACTTCAACTATGAGAGACCAAATGAGAGGGAAAAAAAATCCAGAAAATCACGTTGTAGGATTTTTAAAGAATTTAATTGTAAATTATGGTGGAAAATAAGTATTTCGTCAATAACAAAAGTTCACCTCAATACTTTGTAACATAACCTTTGTTGGCAATGATAGAGGTCAAATGTTTCCTGTAGGTCTTCACCAGGTTTGCACAAACTGTAGCTGGTATTTTGGCCCATTCCTCCATGCAGATCTCCTCTAGAGCAGTGATGTTTTGGGGCTGTCACTGGGCAACACGGACTTTCAACTCCCTCCACAAATTTTCTTTGAGGTTGAGGTCTGGAGACTGGACCCACTCCAGGACCTTAAAATGCTTTTTATGGACCCACTCCTTTGTCATGCTGGAAGACACAGCCACGTTCCATCTTCAATAATCTCACAGATGGAAGGAGGTTTTGGCTTAAAATATCACGATACATGGCCCCATTCATTCTTCCCTTAACACAGATCAGTCGTCCTGTCCCCTTTGCAGAAAAACAGCTCCAAAGCATGACGTTTCCACCCCCATGCTTCACAGTAGGTATGGTGTTCTTGGGATGCGACTCAGCATTCTTCTTCCTCCAGTTGAGTTTTTACCAAAAAGTTCTATTTTGGTTTCATCTGACCACATGATATTCTCCCAGTCCTCGAGTGGAGGACAGAAGAGCTTCTTAAGACGTCTGTGAGAGCCAGAAATCTTGCTTGTTTGTGGGTGACTAAATACTTACTTTCCACCATGATTTACAATTAAATTCTTTAAAAATCCTACAATGTGATTTCCTCGATTATGTTTAGTCATTTTGTCTCTCATAGTTGAAGTGTACCTATGATGAAAATTACAGACCTCTCTCATCTTTCTAAGTAGAAGAACTTGCACAACCACTGGCTGACTAAATACTTTTTCCCCCACTGTATATATTTTTTTTGTTATTTATTATTAGTCCTAACTGATCAAGTGGTCACTCTCTCACACTGTGGTATTCAAATCACTTCTTATGGGCTTGTTTCCATAGACTTGGTTTGTTGTTTCTCGAAGGATCTGGCAACCCTGGAATGAAATGCAGCACCCGTGAAATGGCTAAGAAACTCTTTTGGGTGGAATCTGAAATGCAGTATATGCTCAAGAATTTAAATATTCTTCATCTTCTAGATGGTAAGAAACATCAAAATCATGTAAACTCATGTAAACTTGAGTTTTCCCTTTATCTGATTACCCAAGTGCATATAAACACGCTGATCAGATTACTGAAAAAATCTGCTTTTCTGCAGGTATTGTATTATTAAGTACACTCAGTGTGTTTCTATAATAAAATGCCAGTTTTTTGAAACATGTCAAATCTGACAGTTTTAGTAGGGAGCAACATTTGTACAAAGCAACATCAGTAACTAGTAGTCTCATTATCAGTAACAATTATGACTTGCTAGAAAATGTGCATACTAGAGATAATATATCTGGTTCTTTAATTTCCCAATCGCCATTAATAACGTACATTTATTTAAAATAAAGTTATTTTATGTATTTACATATAGCAGCTAGAAATGTTTCAACCAAATAAAAGCAGCATGTTCAAACCGTACATTATTTAATATATCGTTATTGGCTACATTAAGTTTGATTCATTTCCAGTCCTTTCTACTGTTTTACCCCTTGCTTTAGTCTCGTGACATAAAAGGGCCGTACAGCAGCAAACACGTCTCAACATGCCTCTTAGCACAGAACATAAAAGGAGTTTAACAGCCACATACTTGAAATGTCATTGTTTCATGGGGTGGTGGTAACACAGCTACATTCAACATGAACATTAGAGTAATACATAATAAAAAAGACAAGTTCGGTCAGGTTTCTTGGCTAAAAACCCTCAATCAGAAAACACTGTAATGGTCAGGTGAAGCTATAAAAGCTGTTTAGACTGATGTTATTTATAGTTTACACTTACACTGTCGCATTACATTGAACATTTATGCATTTTATTTTGCTTTTGATAATGTTCATGTAATGTTAAGCAAGCCTATGGAATAAAAAACCTCAACTTTTTTTTGAGCGCTTCTATTTCTATGACGAGAGTTTCAATTTCTCAAGAATTACCGCCAGCTCTTGAAGAGCCAGACCTACCAGTATTGAAAAGTAAATGCAACTTATTCACGACAGCAGACAGCAGTGAAGTAAAACCTAAATAAAAACATATAATGCTACAACTGAAATTGTACAGCCAGGTTTCTGAAACAGTGAGTGCATGTACATGTGCATAATAATATGATATCTGCAGAAAATCAGATTTTGTCAGTAATCTGATTCACGACTAGACATACACTTGTGTAATCAGATAATGGGAAACCTCTAGGTTTACATGACTCAGGCAGTAATCGGATTTCTACTTTGCTACCAGCCAATAATCTCATACAAATATGCGACATAAACTTCAAACTTTAATATGAATTAATCAAATTATTATATTATATTATATATTATATGTCCGAGTCTCCACAAAGTGGAGCGTTTAATTCTTGGTTCGCCAGATGCTGCGAGGAAAAAAAGTCAATGGAAAAAGAGTCCAAACACAAGAGTTAGAATTCATCAATCTGGCAACCATGGTGGAAGGCTTGCGCACACGTGCAGACTGACAACACCGACTATAAAGCGGTAACTGATGCTATGAGTGCTATGCTATGATGCCATGAGAACACATGCTATGAGTAATCCGATTACTGGAGTAAAATCCAGCTTTCTTAATCTGATTTCTAGATGAAGTATGCTGTATAAATGACCACTTGAATAATCAGATACCTGCAGAAATCTGGCTATGATCGGATTATTAAGTGCATGTAAACGCACTCAATGCTTTTTAATCCGCTCCACAGCATTTACAATAGTACATAAACAGAGAGTTTATGGCTACTCACTGCATTAGCCATCATGTGGAGAAAATAAAGAAGTTCTCCTACTCGTCACTGGTTCTCCAGGTCTCTTCCTATAGGGAGACAAACAGAAATAAATACTTCAGTACAAAGCATGTGTACAGTGTGGTATAACAATACAACGTATTTCTTGGTCATAATAATGTCATAATAACACTAAAGCACGGTTGGCGTTCTTTCAAGGTTTGGCTCCCATGTTGTGCCCTGTGCTGCCGGTTAAGTCCCGAATCCCTACAACCCTGAACTGGTTAAGCATGTATGAAAACAGATTAATGAATGACTAAGGAATAGAATAGAGTTTTGGAGGAAAATCAAATAAGAGACAGCATCTTCATGCTGCGTCATAAGTCTATAGACTTCTTTGATTGTGTGTTTTAATTACACAGGTTGTGTGCCCAAATAGTGATTACACATGCATGCACAAGAAATGAAACATTTACAGCCAAATGGGTGTTTGTGTGCATAACATAACAGATCACTGTCCCAGCTATATTAATGTAGTATATACGGATGCACTCCTTAGCTCATATTACACATATACAAGTCACTAATTATAGGGTATTGTCTCTGTACTATTCTCACTACTAGGGTGGATTTTCACATCCTAATGGCAGACAAAATAATCCTCAAACCTTTACACATTATATTTTGCACACACACACATAACTATACAGTATGTTTATATTAATTTGCGAGTATCATTTTCAACGTCTGTTAATTCCAAACATCTGATTAGCTCCCAGGTTTATTCTCAATCAAATTAACTTACATGAAAATACTTCATGATACAACATATTAAGAAATAATTTCATAAACTCTACATACACTACTAAATAATTCACTGCATCATAACAAATTCAGGTAACATAATTTTTCATCCCAGTCTCTGAAATGTCAGGTGCATCCTCTATGCAGAGTAAAAACCCTGCCTGCATGAAGCCCAACACAGCTGGAGAGCACAGTAAAGACTCCAACCAGGTCACCACAGTGGTGGGCTATGCAACTGTTTCCGTGCCACCTGAATACTCGATTTTCCTTATGACGGGGCATTACATCATAAAAAAGACTCCGACGACCCTTGGGGTGCAATGACATGAGCAATTATTCAAATATTTTTAAAGGTTATTTAGTTATTTTTTCTTTGGAAGAAAGGTGCTTTAAGTAACTTTGTAAGTTGCAGGGGTGTTGGTGCTACATGAGCAGGTCTGAGAATATCAGAAACTGCTGATCTACTGGGATTTTCATGCACAGCCACCTCTAGGGTTCATAGAGAACGAGGAGGAAAATATCCAGTGAGGGACAGTTCTCAGAGCAAAAATGAGTTTTTGTTGAGTTTTTGTTGCCAGAGGTCAAGCTGATAGAAAGGCAACAGTAACTCAAATACCACAGAGGTATGCAGAAGAGGACTGTGGTAGCCTAGCGGGTAAGGTATTGGACTATGGACCAGAAGATCCAGGGTTCAAATCCCACCACTGCCAAGCTGCCACTGTTGGGTCCTTGAGCAAGTCCCTTAACCCACAATTGTAAGATTGTATCAATTGTAAGTCGCTCTAGATAAGGGCTTCTGCTAAATGCTGTAAATGTAAAGAGCATCTCTGAATGCACAGCACTTCAAACCTCAAAGCAGATGAGCAGACCACTCCTGTCAGTCTACAATACACACAGGCTCACCAATAATGCCTTAACACATTATTAACTTTGACAGCACTTGTTTTATAAAGCTTTGTTTCACTTCATATTTAGTGATTTGATATTAATGTTTCAAAGTGCATTACATAGCGTAGACCGATTAGTGATTAATTTGTCTGTATGTATTGGCAAAAGCGAAAATTTGACCATACTGCATGACTATATAGTCATATGGTGAGTAATGAGTAATACTGTTTGATGTTAGACTGAACAGCTGGTTTTTAGTAATGACTTTGCAATGCTTAAAGCACATACAGTTATACCATCAAACAAATATAGTCAAATTAAGCTGATTTGCAAATACACAGTGGAAAGTTGGCCACCTGCAGAATAGATGTTCGCTAAAGAAGTTGTAAACAATTTATCCCTCTTCAGTCAGGCTGTTTGCGCCGTTCTTATGCACCTGCTGACTGTTTGTTAATGTCGGCACACCTGCTGAAGCTTCCGAGGCGGGATTTCACTCACATTGAACTTGTGCTGCTGGTTCTGATAAGACAAAACTGCCATAGGGTTCATAAATCTTCCATTTAAGACATGCACAATGAAAGTACAGCATCTGTATTAGTTCTGGAAGAAGTCACACGGATTACACTGCTGTCTACACTCTCCAGTCATTTTATTAGGTACAGCTACTAGTTTCTACATTCATTGTCCATTGTATCAGTTTCACCATATAGGAGAGCTTTGCAGTTCTACAATTACAGACAGTAGTCCATTTATTTCTCTGCATACTTTTGTTAGTCCCCTTTACTAATGGTCAGGACCACCACAGATCAGGTACTCTTTGGGTGGAGGATCATTCTCAGCACTGCAGTGACACTGATGTGGTGGTGGTGGGTTCGTGTGTTGTGTTGGTACGACTGGAATAGACCCAGCAGTGCTGCAGTGGAGTTTTTAAACACCTCAGCGTCACTGCTAGACTGAAAAAAAGTCTACCAACCAAAAATATCCAGCCATCAGCATCCTGTAGGCAGCCTGCTGTGAGCACTGATGAAGGATTAGAGAATGACTAACACAAACTCTGCAACAACAGATGAGCTACTGCCTCTGTCTTTACATCTAGAGGGTGGAGTAATATGGAAAAGGTGTCTAATATAGTGCACAGTGAGTGAACACGGTTTAAAAACTCCAGCAGCACTGCTGTGTCCAATTCACTCAAACCAGCACATTACACACTAACACACCACATCAGTGTCACTGCAGTACTAAGAATGATCTACCACCCAAATAGTACCAATCTGTGGGTGTCCTGTCCATTAGAGAACAACGTAAAGGGAAATAAAGTATGTAGAGAAACAGATGGACTACAGTGAGTTTCAGACTTTATTTAAAGAGAGAATTTAAAGTCTTGTAGATCTGACTCCTTTGCAAATCAAAGACTGAGTAATTATTGTAAGACACGTAGAAAGAAAGCAGAAGAGGCCCATTCAACCTGATCTTACACTACATGACCATGTGAGTGACCTAATGAACAATGTTTCAACTTTTACAAATAAATATTTAATATAATATATGATACATACTTAGGTTAAAGATACTTAAGTATAAAGGTTAGGCATTATTGTAAAATGTACTTTTACAGATACGTTTAAAACTAAAAATATGTACTACGAATAAAATAAACTAAATATATGTTACAGAAGTGCAAAAGGAAACAGCAAGTTGTCAAGCAAGCCAATTAGAAGATGAGCATCTTCTTAAACCCCAGCCAATCGTGAGTGTGAGAGAGAATAAAGAGAGAAAGAGAGAGCGTGTGTCTCTGGCTAGTCTTGCAAAGAGGTGCCATGGGAGAGGCATTAAGCTGACAGCTGGCGAGCCTGCCTGCCTCAGAGGGGGAGAGGGAGAATGCACTCAGCAGATGAAAAGGCCTTGCTGCCCCCATATCCCATCAGCCCCCTGCTGGAGTCCCACATAAAGGCCTTTTGTCCTAAGAGGGAGAGGCTGTATAGAGGAACCACAGCACTCTTCAAAGTGGCTGGAGCTCTCCCTTGTTCTCTAGGTCTTTCCTTTCCTTTACCATTCTTTGAGCAAAAGGAAACCCCCCAGGTTCAATTGAGCGTCGGACACAATGGGTTAAGCGCGTAGCCCTAAAGGACATGACACCCTGAGACAACTTGTTGCTGACTAAGGAGTGAGAGCAGGTGTAAGGCTAAGCAGCACGGGCCATAAAGAGATTGTGATAACATGCACTAGTGACACACTTTTCCCCCTTTGTTATCTATTCCAAAGTTCAAGCTACTCATCATCTCAGCCCAAACAAAGCAAACAACCTTCTATAGTGGCAAGAAGTGCACATGCAGGGTTTCTATTTCTAAACCATTCCTTCTTTTCTATTTTTCATACCTGCCATAGCGGTGCAGCAGCTGTTAGGACATCAATTCTATTTTTGCACCAACTGCTTCCTCTTATTTGCTAAATACGTTTGGTATGTGCACCACAGATATTAGTGAAATCTATTTAAGGGTGGCTAAACCTGACTATCACCATGAAAAATGGCTTCAAGGATAGTACTATTCTATCATAATTCCCCCTACTTAATACAGTGCCAGTTAGCCATATGTCTACATCCACAGAGCATTCAGCGTCCAATCAGCTCAGCCGCTTTAGCTAGTAAACCCCAGTCATGGCACCTCCTGCACTGCATACACTCGGCTTCTCGGTTCTCTCAGGATGAGAGGTTTTCAGTGTAAGATTTACAGTTAGCAGTACAGTCAACATCACAAAGGAGAGTTCAGTCAATCCTAATTACAAGATCTGTATCCCTTATTAGTAACCTAAAGCATAAACGAGAGGCATCTCCTCGATATTTCTATCACTGGCCACGCTGACTTAAGGCTACTGACCTGGAAGAGATGACTCTGTTAGAGCTGCTAGAGAAGAACAATACCAGCATGGGGTTGAGGAACACAGGGCTAAGGCAATCAGACCTACTGCTGGGGGTAACAACCAGTCAGGGTGAGTTCAGTAAACCGAGATGGGAGTGAAGATTTATTTATTTATTAATAAGCAAAGTGCTGGAGTCTAACATATGGATGCAGTCACAACAGACATGGGAGTGATGTCGCTTTGTCCCCATGGCGACAATGCAGCAACAACAACAACAACAAAATGGCTAAACATAAAAAAAAAGTTCTTGTTGCAGCCATGTATCAATAACAACGACCAACAAAGTGGGACCACTTCTACACCCAGTGTACTGTCTAGGCTGATACTGGGCTAAAGCACTGGATGGGTATCTGATCAATGCTGGCATATGTTATTAATCCGATCCGCCATAACATTTTATGTCATGAAACTTGTTGTCGGACTGGGGCACACAGAATTTTAGAGAGGAACAGCTGCACCCCTCTGTTTGCCAGTCATGGAGGCACAACTGTGCATAAAAATGGATGAAGTGATTTAACACTAAAGTCAGCGTTACGCTGCCATGGATGAGAACTGAAGAACAAATTAACACTACATTTTTAGTGCCATGATGCCATACAGGTCATACAGTTAAGTGGCTATCACAAAAACATAACTATGGATTATCATTACCTGTCTTTTAAACATTTGCTGCCATTATTCCATGCCAAAAACTGAAAGGAACTGGCTCTGCCTGAAAGCGTTAGTTGCTCAAGTTTTTGGAAAGATGCTGGGGCATTATGGGAAATGTAGTGCCTCTAGTGAATTTGCCTAGTGTGTCCTGTAGTTCTGCTCAGCAAGTCAGGATAAAATTGTGCCCCAGTAAAGTAGGTCTGATGATGCCCTTGAGCATGTGTGGTGTTGACTGACAAACCACAGATCTTGCACAAGAACACCTTTAGCAAAACTTGCACGCATATAGTCAGCTGGTTCATCGGGTGCTGTTAAGATCACGACTGACCAATACTTAGCTTTATTACTAATACTGTGTTTAAAGTGAGATCAGGACACCTCAAACAAGATTTTTACCTGCAGGTGTAATTACCTGGCTGGAAGTCACATTTTAACAATCTTATCTTTTAATTATTTTTCTGCACAGAGTGCAGTTTCATGTCATTTTTAGGGAAATACTGGATTTCAGTAATATTCTATGATATTAACATACTCAGAATGGGTGACACAAATTGGAGAACTAGTTATTGATAAACAGACATGCGGGCTCAGTGGTAAGAAATAGCAGTTCATTTGGGACTGGGTTCAAATCCCAGGTGGGGCTTTCAATGTAAAGTGACATAAATGTAAATATTATGTTTGGGTGGTGCGTTTTAAAACCCTGCTATGGACTGGCATTCAGTAAATTCAGAGTTAAGTTCCAGACTAGTGGTCAAATAATAAGTGTTTTTAATGGCTGATGCCAGTGTGCCAATTATTGATAGACTGAAGGCGTTGATTTACTGTAAACTAATTGAACGCCCTGCATCACCATTACTTTAATGATGTTCATTAGAAAACGTCATTGGGGTTCAAAACTAACACTCATAGAAAGTTTCACTGGATTTCTGGAACAGCACAAAATGTTGAAAAGGGGGTACAAGATGACCCACACACTCTGCATTCAGTGACCCCTCCATCTGTCACCAATGCAGCACCATCTATCCCCATGACAACAGGGCCATCGGGTACGATCATGGGACAGGAAGCGCGGGACAAACAATCTGTGTGGGAACAGAATACAATCAGGAGCATGAAAGTACTGACAGCTTGAAAATCATCAAAACCTGTACATCATGCCTGGGTACAAGGTAACAAGCAGCAGGATCATGGGTTTAGGTCAAGTCTCTCAATGATCCAAACTCATGGGATCCTATGAGGTCCTTACAGGTGTGGGAGGAACTGAGAGAGAACCACATATGTGTAATATATACAAGGTTTCTTGAGAAACAGGACATTTCAGGGAGAGGTCTTTCATCAGCTGTGCATGCAATGTGCTTCGGAAGCTGTAAGAGCTGCATGAGGGTGAGATGCTTTCAAGATGTTTAAAGCATTCTGTCAAATAGTTACTCGCTGTAATGAAAAACATAGTTGTTCTTGTTTACTGAATGAAATCCACTGGCCATTACATCAATGATCTTGTAAGTGACTGATTAATTACAGCACTGTCTTTTTGGCCATCATAATGTCCGATCTGGCATAACACAATCACAACTAAACAAAGTATATAATCAGGGCCGTCATCAGACCCACTTTACTGGTGCACATGGCGCAGTAAAATGTTGCTTTGCCCCACTAACACTGTTGCAGTAAATAGTACATTTTTTACTGGATTTCTGAGCAGAACTACAGGACATGCCACGGAACTTCCCTACAGGCACTACATTTCCCATAATGCCCCAGCATCTTTCCAAACACTTGAGTGGCTTTCAGTCAGAGTCCATTTTTTAATTAATAAAACATTGTGTTCATTTGTTCTTCATTTCTTATCCATGGCAGAGTAACACCCACTTAGTGTTAAATCAGTTAATCTATTTAGTGTTTAACAGTCTTATTTTTATGCACAGTGGTGCCCCTACGACTGACAGCCAAGCAGAGGGTACAGCTGTGCCCCTTTAATTGTGTGTGCCCCCCAGTACGACAAGTAATCATAGACAAGAATGTATAAAATATTAAATTTTGCAGACAGATGTAGAATCAAAGGAGACTTACACTGTTGCGCTGTTGACCTAATGCTTAGAAAATTAAATACAAGCTACGAATAAGAAGAACTCTAATCTGAATGTCAGCCCATTCTTGCTCAGCCTCTCCCTTTATATCTATATACACATGAGCAAATAGAAAAACAGCTTAAGATTTCCCCATCATAAACACATTATACTCCTCAGCCAAACTAGACTTTTCCCACAGAATGCTGTTCTGTTGCACTTTGAACAGCCAATTGATCAGGATCTCATACTCTCACATGGTGCAACATTTGATTCTGGATTTGTCGGAGTTTGAATGAGTCATCAATAACAGGGGCAGAAAAACTATTTGTACAGGTAGATTACACTCACTGTCCATTATATTAGGTCAACCTCCTTGTTTCTTTACTCACTGTTCATTTTTTGTCTCCACATACCATATAGAAGCACTCTGTAGTTCTACAATTACAG
Organism: Ancistrus triradiatus; assembly: GCA_025084515.1. Lineage (NCBI taxonomy): Eukaryota > Metazoa > Chordata > Actinopteri > Siluriformes > Loricariidae > Ancistrus > Ancistrus triradiatus. The sequence continues at coordinate 94,708 of JAJAGP010001710.1, forward strand.
ATTGTAGTCCATTTGTTTCTCTATATACTTTGTTACTCCCCTTTACTCTGTTCTCTAATGGTAAGGACCCCCACAGTACCTCCAGACAGCAGGTACTATTTGGGTGGTGGACCATTCTCAGCACTGCAGTGCCACTTATGTGGTGGGGGTGGCGTGTTAGTGTGTGTTGTGCTGGTATGAGTGGACCAGCCAGCTGGAGTGTTTAAATACCTCTGTGTCACTGTTAGACTCTGTGTCACCTTACGTGTTAAAGGTGGTAATAACTTTAGACTCCTGCAGATGGAGTTGCACAAGGATGATCGAGCTATAAATACCAGTGGGGTGTGCGACGGGATGGATTCACTGAGGAGAGGTGGTACAGTGCAGTGAATGTCTCATTTGATGTGTGGAAAATAGGAGACTGGCAAAAGATTGGCAAAAAGGAGTGATTGCATTTGGACATGCCAAAGGTCATAGTGTGAAGGACGTAGCTGAATTTGCAGGTCTATCAAAGTACACGGTCATACGAGTCTACCAGCAGTGGAACAAATCCCAGTCTACAGGAAATTCACATCAGAATTGGGGCCGAAAGATGAAACTGACTGACAGGGACCGTCGGCGTGTTTCACAGCTTGTGAATAAAAGTTATTCTTCCAGGCCGGAATTGCTTCTAGGAGACAATGCAGGTCCTTTACAACCAATTTCTGAAAGAACAATCCACAGGGAACTGCATACCATGAACATATGGAGCAGAGTGGCACACAAGAGACTTTTGCTCACTTCCGTTTACAAAGACACAAAATTTGAACAACATGACTGGAAACATGTTATCTGAGGATTCTTGTTTCTGCCTGTATGCAAAAAATTCTAGGCATCACGTTCATCGAAGACCTCAGGAAGCCTTCAATGAGGACTGCATGCAAGATGTAGTTCAAACTAGAGGAGGTCCTTTAATGTTCTGGGAGTGTTTTAATTACAAGGAAATGGGTCCTTTGGTTGAGGTGACAGTAAATTTGAACCATAATGCCTACATTGAGCTGCTGGATAACCATATTTTACCTTTTGCTCATTATCTTACTGAGGAATATAACATTCCTATCCCTGTATTGCAAGATAATTCTCATGTTCACAGAGCTACAAACGTGACTGATTGGCATGATGGGCAGTCACACATCTGGATTGGGCCACAAAATCCCCAGATGCAAATCCTCTTGAAAATCTCTGGGACTACCTGAAACAGCAAGTAAGATGCCAGGGAAGGCATCCAGGAAATCTGGCTGAACTGCACAATTCTTTGATGCAATTGTGGCTGAATTTTGATGTCGCCTACATCCAGAAAACTGTATAGTCCATAAAAAATAGTCAGTAGTGTTGACAAAAGTGAATTCAGTATCAAGAAATCCAGCTCGGTAAGCAGTTCCTGGTGATTCCTGCCTCTTCTGTTCCATTAAAGATTACAGAGAATTTCCAGTCTGTCCCGTTTAATGCCAATCACAAGAACTTGCTACATAGCTTTGCCCTTTTACAAGAATTAGAAAGACAGGTTTTGTGGTAGAACTGGTGATTAGTCATTGTTGTTTTCTTTTGAGACAACATTCTTAGGTACCAGCATGTTGTTCTGCTCCTTCTTTGACCTACACCAACCCCTACCTGGGTTTTGTTGGGCTGGAGATTATGCTAGCGCAAGGAAAAGCATTTCTTTTACTCTGGATTAGGCCCATTCTAAATTCCCTTTTAAGTAACTACAGTAACAAAGTCATATGTAAGTACACTGTATACACACAGTACAGGAACAGTATACATAACACACACACACACACACACACACACACACACACACACAGAATAACAAATAATGTTGATTATAATTACAACAAAACAGGTTAGGCTCTGGGATATATTAGATGGTAAGTGAACTGTCAGTTCTTGTAGTCGACGTTTTGGATTTGGGAGAAATGCTCAGTAGTAAGACCAGTGAGCCTTGGACAAATCGTTATGGTTAGGTAATGGTGTGAGGGGATGTTTTCTTGACACATTCTGGGACCCTTAATAACAACTGAGCACTGTTTAAATGCCACAGCCTAATTGAGTACTGCAGCTGACCATGTCCATCCCTTTCTGACCACAGTCTTCTGATGGCTACTTCCAGCAGGATAATGTGCCATGTCACAAAGCTCAAATCATCTCAATCTGGTTTCTTGAAAATGACAATGACTGCATTTACACACACTTAATAATCCGATCATGGTTGGATTACAGCAGTTATCTGATTAAGCAGTCATGTATACAGCATACTCCAATCTAGAAATCTCCTAAAGAGAGCTGGATTTTACTCCAGTCATCGAATTACTCATAGCATGTATACCATTTACCCGATTTCAGTTTTCTCAGTTTGCGCATGTGCACAAGCCTAAACCAACATGGTTGCCAGGTTCTCCTATTCTAAAGACTTGGCTTTACTTGGCCTCTTTTCCATTGACTGTGACATTTATTTTTCTTGCAGGTCTGGCAACCCCACAGCTAAACGTGTCACAGAATTAAAGGTGGCGAAACGGCTATCAAACACCTGGTGGCACCTCTGAAATGCAGTGTATACTCGAGAAAATTAAGAATTTGATTATTTAATATGAAAGTTTGAAGGTTATGGCATATCATTCTGTGAGAAAAGGCAAAGTAGAAATCCGATCAAACCCATTACATGACTTTCCCATTATCTGATTACTCAAGTGCATGTCAACTCATTGATTTTGGTATTGACAAAATCTGATTTTCTGCAGTTATCGGATTATTAAATGCATGTAAACGCTCTCATTGTGTTCACTGTACTCGAACGGCCTCCACAGTCACCATCACCAGATCTCAATTCAATAGAGCACCTTTGGGATGTGGTGGAACAGGATATACGCATCGTGTACATGCAGCCGACAAATCTGCAGCAACTGTGAGATGTTATCATGTCAATATGGACTAAAATCTCTGAGGAATGTTTCCATACACACACACACACACAGTATTTGACCACATATTTCAGCCATTGCCATTTATGCTCACAGCAACAGTTTATATTGGTCAAACCTGGCTTCATTACAAAATAGAAACAATAGGATTGTTGTATCTCTACACAAAGTAACCTCAAAGTAATTTGTGGTGCACAATACCATTTCATGTTGTAGATTTCCCTGGCTGACACTACTGCCATCAAACAGCAGAAAGAAAACAGTAGAGAATGTTCCCTAAGCAATATCCCATGGGTGTCATTAGAAATTGTTTGCGAACAGCAGCCAGGACCAGTCTTCTGAATTGTTCTGAGGTCAAAAGGAAAAGCTCTGGAGATGACCTGGTGTAGCTAGGTTGCTAACACGATTACAGAGCCATTTTCCGTTTTGACACATGGACAATTGGATCACATGGATCTGAGCCTCCAGGAAACTCGATGCTGGAGCTTCTGCTTCCCAGAATGGAATGTGTAATGTTGCAATGTGAATGGAGGTTATGTTCTGCCTCACAGCATTAGCTCATACGCTTACACTCACACAAAAACAGCCTAGCATCCCCTGGGACACGTAGCAGTGACAATAGAGTACACAGTGCTGAGCACAACAGCTGTGAAATGGCGCCAAAAGGGACGCATGGTCTTCCTCTGCCCCTTCTGTCACTCTCAAATGCGCAGCCCCAAGCCTTGCTTATGTCTGACACAATATAAAATACAAGCCAGCAGTGTTTGAACAGGAGCTCCTTGCTAGAGTTAGGCAGAAAAAGCTAGCCAAGGTGCCCAGTTCCTCCATGTCCTGTATAAACACAGACCTGTTCTCAAGGTGCCAACTACCAGAGCAGGGTGTGAACCTGTCACACAAACCCCATCAGCTTCTAGTGGGGATCTTGCTTTCCCTCCCCTCCACATGAAGGATTAAAATTTGCTGGCCGTCTGCATAGGACCAACAGATGTCTGCTTCAAATCGCACAGTCTGCTCAGCAAGCTAACCAACAAGCTAGCTACAAGCTAAAGGCAATCATAAGCATTTGTCACCAACACCAACTGTATGCATTCAAGGCCAGATTAGTGTGATCCTAAACAGGTTTGTAAGGATCTTCTTGTGTACATTTTCAACAAAGAACTGCTGTTCATCAATACTGTGAACAATATCTCATAAAAATCTGTGTTTTCATTTTAAAAAAGCCATTAAAATCTGAACAGCATGTTAACTGAGTAACCACCAGGCATCAAGTGAGTTTAAAACCCATTCATTCATTCATATAGCTTAATGAATGTGTATAAAACAAATATTAAAATGAAGCAAGTTCTGTCAGTTAACATGTTCTTAGAACGAAGCGCTGTCCTCAATACAAACTGTAAATGAGGTTTGCTGTACAATGGCCAGAGTTAAACTCCTCACCACAGTAAACAATCAATTCAAAGAAAGAAAGACCGGTTCCCAATCATTTATAATATTGCATTCTGCATCTGACAGCATTCTGACAAATCCCATGAATTCCTATAAGCTGCTAATGAACAGTCCCTCCTGCCTATGCGATTTTACAGAGAAAACTCTATGCGGATCTTTGAAAGATGGAAAACCACTAAAAGGATCTGTGTATAAATTGACTGCCAAAAACATTCCAAGGAGGCCTGGAAAAAATAATAAAGTCAAAAAGAATAAACTGATGAACTCAATTTGTTACAGATAAACCGCAAACAGAAGATAAAAAAGAGCAAAGAACTATTCATAACACTCATTAGCTAGTAAACAACCACGAAAAGAAGAGTTACTGGAGCACAAAAAACTTCATCAAAATGCAATATTATTTACTGTTTACATTGCACTCTTAACTATTCCTTAGTAAATAACGCCTGCAATATTTTCCATCTAGTTGGTGTTTAGTTTAAGTGAAAACAAATCCAGTGTTTTACCCATAAAATATTTACCCTTGCACAAAACTCCCCCTGTGCTACTTTAAAACTATTTTAAAATGGAAAAGTATGGGGTTTCTCATTGTTTACCATTGCTGCGGATTGTTATTAAAGTGTGCCTACTGGTAGACGAAATGGGCTCGGTACAGCGCTGTGCAAAAGTCTTACAATTGTTTTTGCAATGGGATAATGACCGTATACAATTATTGTTTCTTCATGAAATTTGTATGCAGTATTAAAAAAAAAATCAGAAAAACAGCTGCGTCTATAACCTACAGTGTCAAGTATTTAATCTGACCTCCCCCTAAACTTGAGCAACAGTACCATCTAAAAGCTTCATCTGGAAGATAAGTTGGCTCATTACAGTCCAAAGAAGCTTGATCAGGAAATTTCTTTTTGTAAGGGTAGCAGCCAAGAATCCACTTTTTCAGATGGGGAACAGTGTGAAAAGACTAAGATATGCTAAAGCTCACAAAGACTGGAATGAAGGTCAAAAGACGATAATGGAGTGACGAATCCAAGTTTGACATATTTGGGTCATCAACAATGTGCTCTATATGGTCATTATACCATTCCTAAAACAACAAATCTAATGGCGGCCTAAGACTTTTGAACAGTACTGTACATTGTAGACTTATAACTGAACCTTTATTTTTACACTAACTTAGTTGAGTAGTTTTGATATCATATTATATTAAGAACTACACTGCAGGGTTGTAGGGGAGAGTGTGGACCTTAATCTGAAGTTCACTGGGCACACCACCTGACCTTCACGTTGCAAGCGGGATTTGAGCTCCCTCAGCGGCTGCCTTTTCCAGCAGCTGCTTCTTACCACTGAGCCGCTGCAGCTGCTAATGTCCACAGAGCAAAGAATATTTCGTGAAATTTGCAAAAACACTGCAACGTTATGCCAAAACTTGTTAGTTGTTGGGTTCAAACCCAACTTCAGATTCTGATAGTGTGGAATTTGCATGTTCTCTCTGTGTCTGCATGGCTTTACCCTGGTTTCCTCCCACATTAGAAGGACATATGGTAGGTTACCTGGTGGCTCAAAATTCCCCCGGGTGGAATGTGTCTGACTAATATAGGTGTTTATTAGTTTCTTTCGTTTTATTTAACCTCGCATCAGCATCAATGGCTATTCAGGACAAGAGCAAGGCTACACTGATACTAGTCAGCTCATGTATACAATCACACCGGGCCAATTTAGAGCAACCAATTAACCTACGGAATGTCTCTGGGGAGGTAACTGGAGTACCCAGACATACTTAGGACATACAAACTCCAAAGAGGCAGAGTCCGGTGTGAGGATAGATTCTTGGATCTATGGAGATGTTTGGCGCGATATAAGAATAAAGTCAAAGTAAAGTATGGCACTAAAGCAGGTGATCCTTTACCTAAAAAGGTAAGGACTGGGCAGTTTGAATAACAATATAAGTCAAGGCCCAGCCACTCCATCCATATGCTTCCTATAAGCAAGACATGAGATAACAGCAGGCTGAAGATCTACAGGCTGGTGTCCACACATAGCAACCAGCGCGAGCGGAAATGTGCAGATTGCAGAGTTTACAGAACAACGCCCGGCTTAAATAAGAGCTCTGTCTCTCTCAGACTCACACACACACACACACGCAGTTCGCTTTCGCTATTGCGTGGTGTGTGCATATAGAAAACCCGACATAATCTGCAGCACTTTCAGTTAAACACAAACAGTGCACTGATCGTGTGGAAGCTCGTGCAGCGTTCACGCAACATTCTTTCTGCAGCCGGTCAGTGCGCATGCACACCACATCGCTTCCAGTGTCCCGGTACGGGTTTGTCAACACAGTGTGATAAAACAATAGTCCCATGCTTTCCCAGTTCTACATTGTATTGTATTTACACTATAATAAATTTCATACTACAATAATTAGCACTGCTGTATCCAGTTTTCTATCGAGTACAATATGGTAGCTTCACAAAGTGATGCTCCTAAATAAAAAAAACAACAACTATATCCTAGCTGGTCGCACTTCTTAATAACAGATTAAAAAAAGGTTCCTTTGGTTTCATCTTTATTCCACACAGTCAGTCGGACCTCAGTTTCGGCAGAACATTTATAAGGACACAGCCGCTCTGTTGGAGCAAATGTAGTGCTTCATTCAAGAACTCCTCCAGTTTCTGATTATCCACGCTTTCAACCCGTAATTACAGACCTTGTATCTTTCGAGTGGTCCTGCCTCTAAGCTAGTGTAACCAGTTTGGCTTCCTTAACATTTCTCCGCATTGGATGTGCAAATAACGCATTTAACCCATATGTGGCTGCAGAAGCAGCCCTACCCGTAGCCTAATTGGAGACTGGTAATAATAAGCTCGTCTTAGAAACAATTACCCAGTATGAATGACTGAAACAGCCCATCGCCCAAAGTTTAAGGTCAGGAACAAAGCTCCCAGTTGTTATTAGTACTTATTGTATAACTTTAAAGCCAGGAACTCGGATCGGTAACAACACCGGGAGCACTTGAAGGAAGCATGAACGTGGGTTAATAAAACAAAAACAAACTAAAACATCAGCTTTCTCACATAAACAAAATTACTATATGGCCAAACAAGCAACCAACAATCGTGTCATAAGTATTTTTCCTGCTCTATATAAAGCTACTGTAGGTAACAACTGTGTAACTACTGAGCTACACGACCGCAGTTTATGGACAATTATTTAATGTTAATCTGATGTTAAAATAAGGAGCCATAACCTAAATATGAGATGAGATCTTATTTCCCCCTTACGGACCATGACGTTAAGTGGTTCCTTATAATAGGTTAAAGCGAATAAACGTAAAAGTTCTCTTAATACAGTTTTATCCTTTTGGCAGTTCATGTTTATGGCATGTCATGTTATGTAAACGATTTGTTTTTTGACTGTTTAAGGTAAACATCCAACATGAAGACACTTTATGGTTTTAAATTATGCTTGTTAGAAATGTCGCTGGTCCTAACAAAGTTCTGTTTATGAATGAGAGCCAAAGTTTTTGTAAGAAAATGCCTACAATACCTGTAGTTTGCTGTATCTGGGAATATCCTTCAGAACAACTTCTTGATGTTTGACAGGTAAGCTGAAGTGATCTGAACTGAAGTGCTCTCTCTCTTTCTCTGTCGATCTCTCGATCGCTGTCTCTCTCTACTTCCTGAGTACGGAACTCTGCACCCAAGCTTGGCGGTGTGAGCAATTCGCCCGCTCGGATTGGTTACACCCGCAAGTGACGTCGTCCAAAGCTGCCAGATGGTTGGATAATCCACAATGAGCCAGAGGTGCACGCCTAGCTTTCGGTGTCGTGATGTAAATATAGGCCAAATCCCTACAGAGGCGCACTACATAGAGTACAGGCTATTTTCTCATGTAGTGCACTATATATTAAACCGAGAGCCGTTTTGTATTCACCCGAAGTCATTTAAAAACCTCCATGGCTGAACTGAATTAGTATACAGTAAAAAAGACTGTGTTCCAAATCGCACTTTATCAGAAGAAAAATATGTCAAATTAACACAGATAAAGAGTGTTACATTATTTAGCCCATGTAAATAAAAATGAAACAGTAAGGAGCGAGGGACAGGGGTGACTGACTATATTTGGCCTGCTGATATTCTGTAGGGCAGGTCGTCATGGTGGTTATTTTAATCAACCTCCCTCTGACATAAACCTTTAAAAGGTAGTTTATTAGAAGAGACACAGAGATACAAAGGAGGTATTAAAGGAGTAACAAATACTTCAGCATCTTCAACCTAATGCAAAGTTATGGAAACGTATGAACCACAAATAAACATTTCTACACATCTTTGTACTGACAAAAGAGCAGAAAACCTATTTACTTAAAACTCGCTTAAAATAGACATAAAACGTCATTTCTAGACAGTGGTGTCGACAAAGGTGTCCTTTGGTCTTTCCATTTCTTTCTTGTAAAGAAAACAAATACACTTACCAATTTAACCCCTTGTGAAACTGCTTCTACTTGGCGTTTTTCTTGAATTGAATAGTTTTTCATTTCAAATCATAAAACAAGCAACACAATTTCAGTAAAATGTTGAATATTTGGGAAAAGTAATGATTGTAATGACAGCATGTACTGGATTTGGGATGGACTCCGCTTGCTTGTGCAAAACCTGATGATCCATGTTATCCCAGCATGAGTTCACAGTATTCCAAACAGCATCTTGTGATGTTACTGAATGTTTCTCTTTCTCTGTCTTCAAGTGCCCCCATAAAAGGGGATTAGGTCAAGTGACTGTGCATGAAAGTCAGCAATCCTTGATGTTCTATATTCACTTCATTAGCTGTTTGAGAAAACTGCAAAAGAGAAGCATTTTCAGTTGTGGTCTCGGACATTTGGCCCCTGGGTTAATAGTGTTGTAGTTTATGTACCTATAACTGAAGTTCCTATTTAGTATTTTCAGTATGTTTTATTTTTTTAAAGTTCAGCTAGATTTTTGATGGGTCATTCATTCATTTCTGTTCCACTGGCTTATACAAGGCGGCACGTTGGTGCAGTAGTTAACATTGTCACCTCACACCTCCAAGATTCGCGGTCCAAACCCGATCCTGGGCTCCGCCTGTGTGGAGTTTGCATGCTCTTCTTGTGTCTGTGTGGGTTTACTCCATGTACTCCGGTTTCCTCCCACAGTCCATAGACATGCAGGTTAATTGGTGTTTCCAGAGTGCCCCTTAGTGTGTGAGTGTATGTGCCCTCCGATGAATTGCCGCCATGTCTAGGGTTGTTCCTGCCTTGTGCCCTCTGTCACAATAAAGGCACTGGCTCTCCAACAATCCTGACTAGGATAAGCGGATAAGGCAGTGAATGAATGAATGAATGAATGGGTTGTAGACTCACCAATTACTTTATTAGGTACACGTCCTTGTTTCTACACACATTGTCCAATTTATCAGCACAACTTACCATATAGATGCACATCTATGATGTATGATGTAGTTCTACAATTACAGACTGTAGTCCATCTGTTTCTCTGCATACTTTGTTAGTAACCTTTACTCTGTTCTCTAATGGTCAGGTACCCCCACAGATCAGGTACTGTTTGGGTGGTGGATCATTCTCAGCACTGCAGTAACACTGGCGTGGTGCTGGTATGTTAGTGTTGCACTGATACGAGTGGATCAGACACCGCAGTGTTGTTGGTGTTTTGTCACTGCAGGGCTGAAAATAGTCCATTTTAGCCGTTATGACCCAGGTGCAGCAAAACAGGCCTAACCACGTCTAACTAAATATCATCACCACGTTTCACAGATGGCATAAGGTTCTTATACTGCAATGCAGTGTTTCTCTTTCTCCAGACATAATGCTTCGCATTTAAACCAAAATATTCTATTGTGATCACATCCATCCATAAAAAACCTTTTCATAAACTTTCTGGCTTGCTCATGTGATCTTTCACAAATTGCAGTCAAGCAGCAATGCTCTTTTTGGAGACCAGTGGCTTTCTCAATGCAACCCTGCCATGTACACCATTGCTGTTTAGGGTTCAGTCTATAAATATCTCACAGTGGAGACTGACAATAAACTCAGGTTTGCAGAAACCATAGCTAAAAAAGTGCAACAATGGATGTTTTTCAGAATCAGATGAGCTGCTACGTTGTTGATGATTCTGTTCTGCAACTTTCTACATATCTGTATTATAGAGAGTTTTAAGTTTTTGCTTGTGTTCAGAAATGTGTATTAAAGACTGAAATAAACTTCAGAGATTAATTAGGACAGCAACTAAGATTACAGACACTGAGCAGTTCCCACAATCTCAGATCTATATAATCATTGGGGTAGAATATAATACGGAATAATAATTAAAAAAAGGTTTGAGATGTCCTTTTTTCTGACTGCTGTACATAAATTCAATAACCAAAGTGTATGGATTTTTATTGTTGTCTTTTTAATATTTTGATATAAATGTTTGTATATTTCTGGGATAGTGGGTGGGAGACTGGTGGGTAATTGTAGCTTAATTGTCTTCTCTGTACCATGGACCAACTGAATGTCCTACTGGGATAATAGAGTTCAACTAAATTTACCTGAACTGAACTGAACTGATGGTGAACATTAACATTTGCCAATGTGAGAGATACCTTTATTTGCTTAGAAGTGATCTTTGCTGTTCGACCACTCCAGTGGATCGGGAAATTGTTCCTGAATTTCCTCAGTTTGTATGCGATCTGACTGACTGTGGACTCTATCATCTCTATAGAGATGATTTCATAACCATTCCAGCCCGTAAACATCAACATCTCAGGACTGTGGTAGCCTAGTGGTTAAGGTACTGGACTATGAACCACAAGGTCCAGGGTTCAAATCTCACCTTGACCAAAATCCCAAGTTGCCACTGTTGGGTCCTTGAGCAAGGCCCTTAACCCATAATTGCTTGGATTGTAAGACTGTACCAATTGTAAGTCGCTCTGGATAAGGGCGTCTGCTAAATGCTGTAAATGTAAATGTTTTATGAGTTCCTCAGTAATTTAATTTGTTCATGCCATGATACACTTCTACAAATGTGCATTGTGCAAATCAAACTTCGACAGATGTTACCTGCTCCCTGTTCTTCAAATGCACCAGGATGCCTACTTCTCACCTGAGACTGAAGCACTGACTCTAATTTCACCTTCAAATGATCTGCTATTCTTATTGATTCACATACTTTTAGCACTCACACATACGTAACATACGTAAATTTTCCTCAAAAAATAAATGACCAAATATACTATTTTGGTCTGATTTATTTAATTTTGTTCTCTATATCTACTTTTAGATTTGTGTGGAAATCTGATGATGCTTTCTGTCATGTAGAAATATGCAGAAAAATTCAGACAGGTTGTCAAACGTTTAAGCACCACTGTAAGTGAAGATTCATTGCTGTTAGGTGGGCAAAGGGTTCCAAGCACTAAATGCAGAAATTGCAAAATCGGTGACATGGAGTCTTATTTAAAAAACAAAAAAGGTTTATTTTACTAAACAGATACGTTTCAGATTGAAAATACAGTACTGTGCAAAATTCTTTGACATTCTAAATTTCTCAGTTTACTTCTGATTATTATTTAATTAAGTTTTAGTGATGACTGCACTACAGATTGTAGTCCATCTGTTTATCTACACACTGTGTTAGTTCCCTTTTACTCTGTTCTCTAATGGTCAGGATCCCCACAGATCAGGTACTATTTGGTTGGTGAATCATTCTCAGCACTGCACTGCAGTGACACTGCAGTGGTGTGTTGATGTGTGTTTTGCTGGTATGACTGGATGAGACACAGCAGTGCTTCTGGAGTTTTAAAACTTCCATTCACTCATTGTCCACTTTATCAGATTATTGCTCCACCTTGTAGATGTAAAGTCAGAGACTGTAGCTCATCTGTTGTTGCACAGTTTGTGTCATCCTCTAATCCTTCATCAGTGCTCACAGGATGCTGCCTAGAGGATGCTGGTGGCTGGATATTTTTGGCTGGTGGACTATTTTCAGTCCAGCAGTGACACTGAGGTGTTTAAAACCTCCTGCAGCACTGTTGTGTTTGATCCACTCGTTTCAGTGCAACACGCATTAACACACCACCACCACATCCGTGTCACTGCAGTACTGCTAAGAATGATCCACCACCCAAATATTACCTGATCTGTGGGTGTCCTGACCATTAGAGAACAGAGTAAGGGGGACTAACAAAGTATGTAGAGAAACAAATTGACTACAGTTCGTAATTGTAGAACAGTAATTGACCACTAAACTTAAATAAAGAATAAGCAGAATATAAACTGAAAAATATACAATTCTGCACAGTACTGATTATAATGTTGACAGTACTTATGTATGATGGTATGGTGTATTTACTGTATACAGTATATAAGCCTGAAAACAGATATTAACCACATTATAAATAGATGGCAAACATCAAGTACTTGTAGCAGAATAGTGAACACAAAACATTTTCTTTCCAAGTGCTTTCTCACCTTACTACACATTTAACACAAAGCAAAATGGGTTTGAGGCTGATTGTCAGACTGATAAGTATTTTGTAAGAAAAGCCACAGTAGGTTTACAGTTTCTTGGGGCACACCTGCTCTTTTTATGTCTGTCTATTGTATTGGTTTGATGTCATACCTTAAAGTTTGTTTTTTTTCTTTCAGAATTGTGAAGATTTTTTCTATACTTACTCACAAAGTTTACAGCTATTTCATTAATGTAGAAAACATTTTAATCTAGGTACCACAGTGGTGGTGCAGGTATTCTTGGTGTTGCATAGCTCCAAGGATTCAGGTTTGATCTTCACCTTTGGTTACTGTCAGTGTGGTTATACTTGCCCTACTTTAACAGCCTTGTCTCTTCTGGAAAGGTTTTCCACTGGGTTTTGGAACATGGCTTTTTTGTTCATTAGTAAGATCAGGCTCTGAGGTTGATCACAATTAGCTTTGCAATTCATCCACAACCATTGGATTTAAAGTTCTTCCACACAAAACTCAGTCAGATGGCTGCTGCCCAGATGCCCAGCATCTGTGGGAGAGTATGGTACTGCATATCCCTTGTCAGGGGAAAAATAAAAATGCAAAGTTCAGAATACAGATTCTGCTGAATGTGCATTTATGTGTTTTATCGGATTCCTATCGTAAAGTCGAAATATCGTAAACCGATCCATCATAATCTGAGGGGCACCTGTATGTAGTGGAAACCATTGTAGTTAAGTAACCTTTGCACACATATACATTAGAGTGCCTCACTACAGACATGTTTTAGCTTGAAAAAAACAACAACAACATTATTTTTGTGGATTTTGCATGCCCACCCTGTATCTGCATGGGTTTTCTACAGAGATTTTCATATCTGCCCATATTCCAAAGACATATGTTAGGTCAACTGGTGCCTCTAAAGTGCCAAAATGTAAGTGTGTGTGCATGAGATCTGCGATGGGCTGGCACTCTGACTAGGATTGGTTCCTGCCTTGCATGCTGTGCTGCCAGATAAGCCTGAATAAAATGGGTGTAAAGTGAGAGTGAGTGACTTTATTGGCCACTGACTTTTATCACAGGAATGAGATACTGTACATGTCTTTTCAAAATGTGTTACAAAAATATTCTAAATACGTACTCTAATAGCTTTCAGTAGTACCACTATTCAGTGAATAATACTTTCCCAAACCCTGGTAAAAAGTATAATAAAATAAGTACCTATTACAGTACAAAATGTCCACATATTTATTGTAAAATTGTAGATGTAGAATCGTTTGCACTGTTTCTTATTGAATCCGCATTATGATCAAACAATGAAGCATAAACACTAATCAAACACATTTAAGCCACTTTTACTGAGCCAACAAATGCAAAGTATGAAATGCTGTGTATTTTGCATCTCATTGCACTGTAACAGATGTAAGTTGTGCTGCAGCGCTTCTTGTGGCGAAGAAGGTAAACTGACCTACAAGTAATCTAAAGCCTTTGCTTCTCGTAAACAAAGGAACTACGATGTGCGAGTTGAATTCCTCAAGGTTATGTTTGTGTATATAACTTCTCATTTATAAATGTTCACGTAGTGTACCTGTACAATTTATTCAAGCTTTATAACTGGACAAAATGGCATCGTAAGTTCATTTTAAGGAAGTTTGCGCTTGGAATCTTAGTAACCAGACCAACTCAACATTTCAAAACCATGCCTTAAACACGCATACATTAACCCTTTCAGTCCTGTTGATACCAAATGGACTTCAAATTGGCTGTAACATAAAAATATTTTTGTGTGTGATTTCAATATTTTTGACATGAAATATGGCTAAATCATACATTGCACTTGAAAATTTTTTGACTTCTGAAAACCAAAGTACTGAAACATGTTGTTCCTCTTAACAAACGTGTTGCACAGAAATAAGTTACTTCATTAAATTCAGTTCAGGACTGAAAGGGCTAATTAATATGATGAAAGACAAATCTGATGTCTAAAGTTTTCATCTTCATTTTCACTGGAGCTTTGGCATTTTAATTTATTTTGGAACTGCAACAGTGTTGAATGTACGTTACTATTTTTGAGGGCTACTGTGAGGTTTTGAGGTATGCTAAAAAAGATATTTAGCACTTTTCTAAGACAAAGCTACAAGGCTCACAATACAAAATTAAACCAAACTACAAACATGACACACTAAGACTGCATATAAATGACAGAAATAATAAAACAGCACACACACACACACTTAAGCACATTACATTGGATCACAACTCAAAAGCTAGAGAATAAAGGCGGGTCTTTAGGCGTGTCTTAACAGAGGATGTTGATGCATAGGTTGGTCTCTCATATGGTCATGAAGAACAATCTGTGCACGTGCCCCAAAAATATATGTGGCTTCCCCAGCTATTGTACTGGATTACAAGTATGTACCATAACATAGATCCTATCAAAGTCTGTTCACTTTAACAGCCAATATCTGAAGAATTATAATAAATTATGATAGGAAATAAAAATATGCACTTTAACTCTGGATGCTGAGGTCGTACACAGCTGATTACCTCAATAGCCAATCAATGCGGAGGTTCCACGAGCAGAATTCCGTCATTCATGCGAAATGGACGGGCTGCATGGTGGAGCTTGTGGTTAATGCAGTCACCAAACAGCTCAGAGATCCCCGGTTTGATCCTGCTGTGTGAAGTTCTGGAGTTTGCACTTCCTGCCTTTGTCCACAAGGGATTACTCTGCTTCGGTTTCCTCCCCCTTTCCAAAGACATGCATTAGGGTGACTGGTCAATCTAAATTGGTTCATGACTAGTGTGTTGATATATAGTGTCATGATACTAGTGTCGTGAATATAGCCATTGATGCTGATATTAAATAAAAGTAACTTAGCAGTGGGCGGCACGGTGGTGCAGTGGTTCTCCAAGATCCCTGGTTCGATCCCACACATTACAAAGACATGTGTGTTAGGTTAATTGGTGTATCCAAAGCGCCCCTTAGTGTGTGAGTGTATTTGCCCTACCATGGATTGCCGCCCTGTCTAGGGTTGTTCCTGCCTTGCGTCCTGTGTCGCTGGTTAGGCAACGACTCTCCCGTGACCCTGACTAGGATAAGCGGATAAGAAAATGAATGAATAAGTGAACTTAGCAGTCATGTGCTTGTTAGCTCACATTTTTACTAAAGACTGCTCTAACTCGGCTGATGTCGTGCATTATTTTCTCTAACCTATAACTATATAAAGAGGTTTACATTCACTCGTTGAGTCTCTGTTTCATCTGGCTGATCTTTCGTGTTGTGCTGTTAAACAGAACTAGCAGGTCCATCATACCATCTTCTTAAGTGTTACAGCTTTCCCCTGTACAGGGTTGTACCAGTACATTACTGTATTTGCTATAATTATTGTAAATTTTCCGTAATATGAATTGAAAAATGCAATGGCATTAGGGATGCTGTGTAGATGGTAGCGTTCTACTCGTGTTTTCAGCTGTATCTCTGACTCATTTACGTCACGAAAATCCCTTTATATTTAAATTATATGTACATATTTAAATAAAAAGACTACGTAACTATCACAATGTCCGGTCAATGTCCATTCTGTTCACAGAATGTAATATGGGCGTAAATGGTACATGTGTGTATTTTGAATTAAAATTACATACTACTTACAGCTGCAGAACCAAGGGGATCATCCCCCTGTCCGACACCCCTTTCCCTTCGTCATACATGGCCCATGAAGGCAATGCTGGAACGCAAAAGACCGTGGTGATGTTGGGCTAATGAAAAGCTAGTGCACCACCCGAATGCCTACTTAAACATTTATCTCCTAATAATTATAGTCTAAAAGTAAACAGTGTGCTAATCCTACCATATGCAAAGAGCTATACACTCCATCAAATGGTTATGTTAACCCTGGCTGAAGATTTGGTTTGACTGTGGAAATTTTAATGACTTGGGCTTTAATTTATTGAATTCATCCACAAACTTACCCTTTTCCTACCATTGTTGTAAGGTTGAATAAAAACCTGCACATAATTGGTATATATATATATATATATATATATATATATATATATATATATAGAGTGTTTATTTATTTGTAATATTGTTATATTTAGTCGTAGATAATTTCATTGAAACAGAAACTGCTAAGTAGGGGCAGGATGTCCAACTTGACTCCAGCTGAGTAGCTTTATAGAGGAAATGAGGTGCTGCAACCACAAGCAATTCCTGTTTTTCTATTTTATGATTCACTTTTTGCACAAAAACTGTACCTTAGTTCACTGAAATACTGTAAACACTGGGCCTCCGCACAAGCTTTAACAAGGCTTTATTACGGTCATGAAAATGTTTATAAATCAGTCACCAATACGTTCTTGCAGTAAGCTGGAATTAATAAAGTAACAACAAGACTTAGTATCTTATTTTTTTTTTTTCTTAAAGCATACAGGTGTCGAAGGATGGATTCGGACACCTGTATGTCGGATGAAACTACTTCTACTTCTAAAACAATCTCATAAGTTAATTCCTGTGATATTTTTTTGCATTTGCATTGAAGCTTTGAGAGTTAAGCATGTAAAGGTACATCAGTGATATTACTCTCACTGGCCACTTCTATTAGGTACAACTGTTCAACTGCTTGTTAACGCAAATATCTATTCAGCCAGTCACTCGGCAGCAACTCAAAGCATTTAGGTCAAGATGACCTGCTGAAGTTCAACCTGAGTACCTTAATGGGGAAGAAATGTGATCAATTCTAGAGACTTCTCTAGGTTTTGCAGAGAATGGTCAGAAAAACCCAGAGGACAGAGGAGAATGGCCTGAAGTAAACGCTCAAAGGTACAACAAAGGCATCTCTGAATGCACAACACATCGAGCCTTGAAGCAAAATGGCTATAGCAGCTGACAACACACCAGGTGCCACTACTGTCAGCTCAGAACAGGAAACTGAGGCCACAATTGGCAAAGGCTCACCAAAAATGGACAACAGAAGATTGAAAATTTAAATCTGATGTTTTCCTGGACTCACAAGTCTCGATTTTGGCTGCAACATTCAGATGGTAGGGTCAGAATCTAGTGTAAACACCATGAAAGCATGCATCCATGTAATATGGGTGTAAATGGTGCATACATGTATTTTGAATTAAAATCACATACTAAATAACTAATCACTGTTGCAGGACCAGAGTTAATGTTTCTGTAATTAACTCTTCCACCAGAGGTCGCTGTTGTGTTTACACTGTGCAGGATTTTGTGTGATATCTTTCTAGGTGGTTGAGAATATTTACATTTCAACTTGAACCCTTAAATACAATTCAAATATATTTATCTTAGTCTTATTAACTAATAAGACCAGAAATGACAGATGTGACTCAAAATAAACACTAGTGGATCATTTGGAAAGGTGCCATCCACGTCACAGATCTCAAATCCAAACAGAGCACCGTGGCACGTGGTGAAACGGCAGATTCACATCACGGACGTGCAAGCCGACAAATCTGCAGCAATGTGGTAGAAAAGCTGTTTTCATGTCAATAGGGAACCAGAATGAAAACCGAGGCAATTTACGCAGAATCTATGCATGGATATTAAAAGCAGTCTGACGGTAAAAGGGGGTCCAGCCCCGATACTAGCAAGGTAACCTAACGAAGTTGCCTGTGAGTTAGGGTTGCCAACTTCTTCGACCCCCAATCAGGGACCCACTTTTCCTCCATTTATTATTATATATAATATATATTATATATATATATATCTATATATATATGTATATATATATGTATATATGTATGTATGTAGTATATGTGTTATATAAAATAATAAAATAATTAATAATTAAAATTGAGAAATATCGATATATATACTATATATATATATATATATATATATATATATGATTATATAATATATTTAAAATTTTACGCATTTTCAGAAATTAATTGTGAACTTCACAATTTGAAAGGTGCTAGAAGTCATAATATTATGTAAATAAACATGTCTTATTCAAATTATAGCTGTGAAAACTTCAGAAATCTGAAAATGGCCTAAAGTCATAAAATTGTATAAACCAAGGTTTATACAAATTGGATCTGTCAAAGGCTTTCACAAACTGAAAATGCCTAAAACTAATAAATATTATATAAATAAATGCTTTTTATACTAAATTTTATCTGTGAAAGCTTTCATAAATCAGATTAAATATAAAAAAATAAATAACTTCATAATAAATATTTATTAGACAAAATTATATATGTGAAATCAGATTATGCCTAAAAGTAATAAATAATATCATTACAACAATTTATAAGACAAAGTTATATCTGTGAAAGCTTTCACAAATCAGAAAATGCCTACACACAATACACAGTATGTAAATAACTACCTATTAGACACAATTATATCTGTGATAGTTTTCAGAATTGACGGAGGGTAACTTTAACCTGTGCTGATTCTCTGTATAATCAGTTTTTGAAGTGCTGTCGCTGCTTGGACGGTTTTATGGCGATTTAAATTAAAGGCTTAATTATTTCGCGTGTTATCATTTTCCGTCCTCACGGTTTATACGAGCCACGTACAGACAGAATTAAGACGGAAAAGTTTCTCAAATCAGCCTGGTCACTTTACTGCAGGTGTCAGTCATCTAAGTGGTCACCTTTAAAAGTTATAAGCTTTTGAAAATAAACCCTAAAATGTAATGCCGAATGATTTCACTTTAGATGATGGCGTCATCTGAATTCACAAATCAGGACGGGCCAAATGTAGCATTAATCACAGTGTAAAGTGACTTTATCACGGAATCCAAGACGAAAAAATCTCCGGATCGCTAACCGCAAGCCAACTTTACTGCGGTTGGCCTTTTGGCTTTCCACTCTTTTTTATAGTTGCAAAGTCTTTTTTATTTACAGGTTCACTGCTCATTTTGACAGCATAAGTCTCGGCTCACTGGTCTGTCACTGACGTAGCTACTGCAACTGGGAGTTTGTATCAGTTTTGGCGCGTTATTGGCCAATGAGGCTGTGACTGGAATACGGGACTGGAGCTGTCCCGGCCGGGACAAATCAAAATTGCCCATAAAGCGGGATGTCCCGGACAATACGGGACGGTTGGCAACCCTACCTGTGAGTGTAGGTACAATGGTCTAACTGCAACACGTCTCGGGCATTTGTTTTTAGAAAAATGTTTCTGTAATTAATTTTTCCACCAGAGGTCGCTGTTGTGTTTACACTGTGCAGGATTTTGTGTGATATCTTTCTAGGTGGTTGAGAATATTTACATTTCAACTTGAACCCTTAAATACAATTCAAATATATTTATCTTAGTCTTATTAACTAATAAGACCAGAAATGACAGATGTGACTCAAAATAAACACTAGTGGATCATTTGGAAAGGTGCCCACAATTTTGCACACTGCTACATTTTAAGGATGGATGTGTTAATTTAGATTACAGTAATGCCATGTTTTCCTTCAGACAGTGCGTATGTTCATTAGAAAATCAGAAACTAATGTTCACAAGGGTTGCCCAAATCTTTTGCTATGACTGTAATAAAAGCCGTAATTCAGCCTCGTTGACATTTCTGGTATCTGTTGTGTGAAAGCAGATCAGTAAGTTTACAGTAAACACTACCTTGGCAACTATTCAGACTGATTACAGCAGTGGTAGCTCAGTGGTTATCCTTCTCTGTTGATCCCAACTTGATGAGCTAATATGTACAAACAGAAGATGACTCTGTACTCTTGAACTCTTGAGCTCTACTCTACTCGGTGCCTAATATTGAGTAGGTCCACCTTGTGCTGCCAAGGCTCTGATCCATGAAGGTATGGCTTGTACTAGACCGAGACCTGGTAATGCTCTGTCTTGTCAAACCATTCCTGAACCATTTTTGAAGTGCAGCAGGGTGCATAATCCTACTGAAAGAAGCCACTGCCTTTCGGGAATACTACTGCCAAAAATGTACAATAATGTTTAGATAGGTGGTACAAAGTAGCCAACATCTGAATGCCAGGGCACAAGTTTTCAGTGCTAGGCTTCCCTACAGAACATTGCCCAGAGCATGATGTTGCCAATGTTATTCAGTGCTTTTAATCTTACAGCTGACTGGCCCATGTACAGTGCTGTGCAAAAGTTCACCATTAGATTTGTTGTTTTAGCAATGGTATAATGACCCAATGGTATATGCTGTAACATTGTTGATAACTGGACCGAAACATTTGGATATGTCACTCCATAATACTCTTTTTCATTGACCTTCATTCCAATCTTTGTAAGCTTAACCATATACAGTGGTGTGAAAACGTGTTTGCCCCCTTCCTGACTTCCTTTTTTTTTTGCATGTTTGTCACACTTAAGTGTTTCAGCCACACCCAGGCCTGATTATTGCCACACCTGTTCTCAATCAGGACATCACTTAAACAGGACCTGCCTGACAAAGTGAAGTACACCAAAAGATCCTTAAAAGCTACACATCATGCATAGATCCAAAGAAATTCAGGAATTCATGAGATCTATCAGTCTGGAAAGGGTTATAAAGCCCATTTCTAAAGCTTTGGGACTCCAGTGAACCACAGTGAGAGCCATTATCCACAAATGGTGAATACAAGGAACAGTGGTGAACCTTCCCAGGAGTGACTGGCCGCCCAAAGTTACCCAAGGGGGCAGCGACGACTCATCCAAGAGGTCACGAAAGACCCCACAACAACATCCAAAGAACTGCAGGCCTCACTTGCCTCAGTTAAGGTCAGTGTTCATGCCTCCACCATAAGAAAGAGACCTGCATGGCAGAGTTCCAAGATGAAAACCACGGCTGAGCAAAAAGAACATTAAAGCTGGTCTAAATTTTTTCAGAACACATCTTGATGATCCCCAAGACTTTTGAGAAAACATTGTGGACTGACAAGACAAAAGTTGAACTCTTTGGAAGGTGCGTCCCCCATTAGATCTGGCATAAAAGTAAAATATGGTGGTGGTAGTGTGATGGTCTGGAGCTGTTTTGCTGCTTCAGGACCTGGAAGACTTGCTGTGATAAATGGAACTATGAATTCTGCTGTCTACCAAAAAATCCTGAAGGAGAATGTCCGGCCATCTATTCGTGACCTCAAGCTGAAACAAACTTGGGTTCTGCAGCAGGACAATGATCCAAAACACACCAGCAAGTCCAGCTCTGAATGGCTGAAGCGAAACAAAATTAAGACTTGAGAGGCCTAGTCAAAGTGACCTGAATCCTATTGAGATGCTGTGGCATGACCTTAAAAAGGCCGTTCATGCTCAAACCCTCCAATGTGGCTGAATTACAACGATTCTGCAAAGATGAGGGCCAAAATTTCTCCACAACGCTGTAAAAGGCTCAAGTTATTGTATCATATTCTAATAAACAGACAGATAAATAACTATATACGGTGATTATACCATGGCTAAAACAATGACACATCTAATCTAATCAAATGGCCTAAGATTTTTTCACAGTATTGTAAACCACTGTTTGTCATTTAAGCATTCAAAGAGTCAGGAAATAGAAAGGATGTGTGATGGACATCAGGTGTGTGTGCACCTTTCACATACATACTCATATTCTGAAACTGGACAATCTACTCAGATTGTCAACCTCTGCATACCATGGTTTGGCTTCTTAAATGGTAGGAAAGACATGACAACACAATCAAGCACAATCTTTTATTACAAAACACTGCAGAAAACTCAATTTGTTAATCAAGTACAGATCATTTCCAATAGATTTGCTAACAATGTACACCAGGTCTGGTTAAGAAAATGGACCCCAAACATTGTGATCAAAAGAAATTAGGTCATATCTTTTAAATATAAAACCAACCGACAAGAAATCTTGTCAAGTCCCAGCCTGTTTCGGATAACTTCACAGAAATAAAGCAGGATTAAGACATTACAAATAACTTGTTCTGAATCATTAACAATCAACACTGGCAGATCCAACAGCAGGACAAGATCATAAAGATCTTGGAAGAGAGAATGTTTAATTCAATGGTCGTTACCATTTAAGGATAATCTTAGTTCTGCGGTGCTTTTGGGAAAGTCAGGTCCAGACTGATATGTACAGTACCATGCAAAAGTCTTAAGCCACCATTAGATTTGTTGTTTTAGCAATGGCATAATGACCATATATAATTATTTGTCAGTCCCTTTATTAAGATGCAAACAGGAAATACAGGAAATATATACACAAAATAAAAAAACCCCAAATTTTCAGAATAAAATGGCTTCTGCGGACAAAGTCAGTATTAAGTCTGAGCTCCATGAAAAAGTGGTTTCTTGGCTGTTACCCTTGCAAAAAGACAATTCCTGATCAAACTTCTTCAGACTGAGGGTAACTTAGCCCTCATAGGTCAAGTGTAACGAAAGGTCATACTAAATACATGCCACTGTTGCCTACTGAAGCTGTTATTTCTTATACTTTAATACTGCTTACATATTTCCTATAGTTTCTGGTTATATTCTAATAAAGGAAAAATATGATCATTGTATCATTGCTAAAACAACAAATCTAATGCTGCCCTAAGACTTTCGCACAGTACTGTAGCTCCGGAGGTGTAACAGGTTCATAACACATACCAGGACAGAAAGAACCTGACATGAGCTCTAGTTTGACTATTGTTTCCCATATTGTTTTCATTCTCACATGCATTTCGAATTATGCAATCCTCTTCATGCATGACTTAAGGTGCCATTTCTGATTAAAACCATCTGATGTTTCTGGTTGAAAACAAGCTATGCAGGATTCACCAAGCTCTCCGAGTGCAACAAGTGAAGGCACATTTAGTTTTTAAGTGTGTTCCACTGCAGCATGAACAACTAAGATATGACACCCATCCCCAGCCAGTTTCCACTAACACGAAGACATTTAGATGCATCAGCAATCATTTAGTCATCATGTGAGTCGCAGAGTGCCTAAGATAGCTGGAGTAATCTAGTTTTGCCACTCATCTAGACTTCCCAGGAACATCAGTGCATAGCCGTTAGTGGGGCTAGGATTTCATCTATTTCCTCAAAGAGTTCCTGGAGATAAGACACTGTAAAATCTAACAGCAGTTACATTAGCTCAAGGTTCACACTACTGCTGAGAGAGCGAGCCCTTATTTTAAATTCCACTGCTATTGTTGTACTTTGCAATCTGAAGACTCCACTGAGTGCATTGCACCAAGTCAGTTAGTTCAAATGGTCTATTTATGTACAACAATATCAAGCTATCAATAAAAGGCAACATGGTCTAACAGCTAGTGGATCAATAAAAAAGTTAATGACTTGATGCACTGGGTGTTGCACTACTTATAAATAATCCATAAAAATCTAACTATCTTCATCATGTGGATACAATATCTACTGACATGAACTGTCACTTTCCTGTACTGAGAATATTCTCAAAGGCAGCTATAAGGCAGTCAATAAACATTCTGCAAAACTCTTGAATCCTTAAAACAAGGGTATTTAAGTCCCAAACACTAAAAATCTGTATTCCCCTCAGTGAAGGAACTATGCCAGAGTCAAGAATAGATGGTTGTGGGTTAGCAATGTGGCCATGTGGATCTGATCATGGATGAGTACCACAAAACCTTAGGGAAAATGGATGTAACAGAAACTGCTTTCCTTTAGTATTTAAGTCCTTCCCTCATGTTCGTCTTGTCGAAAGACATCTGATGTTTAAGTGTACTGACTGAGGATTTGAATTTGCTTTACAGTAACACATTTTAAATGTGAGCAACCCTCAGGCTTTCATTCAGTTTCAGGTAAACAGGATTTGGTTTCTTTTTCAGTACATGGAAGAATGGTGTGTGTATTGTGTATGCTATTCGCTCATACTTCACAAACGTGGTGCATAGAGATTAAAGTGAAAAACAAAGCTATAATCAAAGTATAAACAACTGCTTTTCATTAAGCAAATCTCATGGTGATTCTTGCTTCATCATCTTTGCATTATTGTACATAGGCAAACACGGCCGAGGTAATGTTAAAGGCCAAGTGGTCTGATACAGCAATAAGGATTTTTCTAGAATATGAAGAATTCAGCTAGAATATTACACAGATGGTGAACACAGCCCCAGTTGCAGATCCCTCCTGAAGCTTTTGTTTAGTTCACTCCAAGTCTTCACGTGTGAAGTGCAGCAAAGTTCAGTTTGGATCCATTCCAGTTTGGATGCATCACTCAGATATACATTACTGTGCAGGCCACCATTAGATTAGATATACAATTGTTTAGCAATGGTATAATGACCATATATAATTATTTCTCAGTCTCTTTATTAAAATACAACCAGACAATATGGGAAATTTGTATGTGGTATCAAAAAACACAGCTTCTATAGGACGCCAAGTTGACCCTTGCAGGAAGGATAGCTGGATAACTGCCAAGAACCACTTTTTTAGAAGGGAAACAGGGTGAAAAGGCTAAGATATGCTAAAGCTCAAAAAGATTGGAATGAAGATCAGTGGAAAAGATTATTATGGAGTGACGCATTTTTTCAACAGTATGTTATATATATAGTCATTATACCATTACTAAAACAACAAATCTAATTGTGGCTAAGACATTTGCACAGTACTTTATGTATAGTAAAAAAATAAAAATTAAATAAAAATTAAATTTGGTTTTGTGAGGATAAAGTCACACTGAGCAGCAACAATGACACAAGCTATAATCATTTTGCATTAATCAACTTTGGCTGTTAAATCCATATTTGTTAACAGTTCATGTTTAAGCAGCTATTCAAATGTTTTACAGGCAACGCTATACGACAAAACCACCTTTCACACATGCACTATTAACTGGGTATTTACCAGGAAATTGCTGGATAAACTGAAGAGCATTTCACTAGGTGAAGACCTACAAGAACTGCCATGTAATTGCCCGGTATTGTTAAAACTCACTAATATCTTCTGAGATGAATCATTTAAAAGACTACTGTACTGTACATACTGTAGTATGTAGACAAGAAAAGCATGTACTCAAAGCTTTGAGAGGACATCGATCACAAATTGGGCTTGGGGATAAAGCGTACCTATAGAGCAAACCAAACTTAAAATACCTAAAGCTTCATTCAATGCAATCAGCCTATTATTCGTCAACATTTATTATTTTGCATTTTAAACTCAATACGCAGCACAGGTTATCTGTACTTCGGAAAACTCACAAATATTTTCTCACAGAACCTAGAATTTGTATGGGATGTACACTCACCGATCACTATTAGGTACATCTCCTTGTTTCTACACTCATTGTCCATTTGATCAGTTCCACCTACCATATCAAAGCACTTTGTAGTTCTACAATTACAGACTGTAGTCCATCTGTTCCTCTACATACTTGGTTAGTCCCCTTTACTCTGTGAGAGAATCAGACACAGCAGTGCTGCCGGAGTTTTTAAACACCTCAGGTGTCACTGCTGGAATGAAATTAGTCCAAAACTGTCCAGCCACCAGCATCCTGTGAGCACTGATGAAGGATTAGAGGATGACTAACAAAGTGCACAACAACAGATGAGCTACATCTACAAGGTGCAGAAATATGGTAGACGTGTCTAACGGAGTGCACAGTGAGTGAACACAGTGTTTAAAAACTCCAGCAGCGCTGCTGTGTCTGATCCAATCATACCAGCACAACACCAGCACATCAGTGTCTCTGCAGTGCTGAAAATGATCCACCACACAAATATGTGGGGGTCCTGATCATTAAAGAACAGAGTAAAGGGGACTAACAAAGTATGTAGAGAAACAGATGGACTACAGTCTGTAATTGTAGAACTACAAAGTGCTTCGATATGGTAAGTGGAACTGATAAAATGGACAATGAGTGTAGAAACAAGGAGGTGTACCTAATTAAGTGATCAGCAAGTTTATATCACCTAGTATTAATTCTACATATTACTTTATATGTAAAACCTGGTCTAATCTTTCAAGACTTCTTACATAAAAGATTCAAACTAAAAGCACAAACAGGCTAATTCTATAAAAATGAATACCACATATGCCCAAGTAAGACTAATGAAGAACAGGAGAAAAGTCTACATAGCAGAGTGATTCAAAGATCACGGTGGCGTTGCCATTCACACCAAGATCAAAGTATTCATATGAATGGAATAGCCTATAATTCGAAATAACTCATGACTGAATCATTCATGAATCAAATCAATAACGCAGCATTCAAGTATAAAGACTTGGGAAATAAAACTTGGGAAATAAATGAGTTTTGAAGCAGTAACGTCCATTGTATGTGGGATTGTCACTCCTCCCCTCTGTTGTGTAACAGTTAGCCACCTGGTATATTACCATCTTAAGGCAACTTGTGTGAATGACAAAGCCGACATTATCAGTAAATGCAACCCAGTTATTACCCAGGATCTGAGTATGAAATGGGCTTAAATTACCAAAGCTTTTCAGGACAAGCTATTCCAGCACTTCGTAAGGCGCAGACACTGAGTGCAAATCATTAACAAGAAAGGAATCATTCGCATCTAAACGCAAGACCCTAAACAGCAGGCATGTTCAAAAATTGGTTATTGCTACAGAATATTTGTAATTTTTCACACTTCACCTAAGCAGCTGCTGGTAAACACACTACCACTTGTTCACAAAGACGACGCGGAGAGACCATGAAGGCTGGTCTTCAAAAGGCCAAGTCTTGTACCCCCAATTAGACATGTGCTGACTCAGGATCGGAAAACGTGAACAGCACGAACCACATACTGTCTGCAGATGGGGCATTCACTCATGCGTTTGCCGCACTTGGTGCATGTGACCATATGTCCACATTCCAGAAGCACACAGTCAATTGGCGAGTCCATGCAGATTTTACAAAGGTTTTCCTCCATGTTCACTGCAGCAGTGGTATCTGTGTAATGTGGGAGGGGGATGCACAAAAATAAACATGTGTTATTAGATACTATGTAGGATTCCATGTAGTTTACAGTAGCTTTTCACCACATGCCCAAAGCTGAACCAGTTTCCAACTTGGTGAACAACACTGGAAAACTTTTTCAGTGTTGGGCTTGCTGGAAACAACATACTGGAAATTACTGGGAGTGGATTCTTGATTAATCTTCTAAATACACAAAGTAACTCATTAATTACTTTATGTATTTAAGTACACAATATATATCTCAAAAACCTCAAATACAAGACTGCTTCCCCAATATTAATATTTGTACTAAAACTTTTTATAGAAGAATAAAAAATATTTTTTTCAGTTAAAATTTAAGGGTCAGGGTTTAGGTCAGTCACCTCGCAACATAAAATACCCTTGAAATGACGGCTTTGTGTACATTTAGGTTGTCACTATCCCAATTAAGATTTGGATCTTAATCCTTGTAAATATTTATGGTCTAAATACTTAATAGAATTTATAAATACAGGTATGCGTCATTTTAACGTCCAACCAAATCAATAACAATATTTATTCACTTTAATAATATTTAAAATTTTAACAAATCCTAACAGGAAATAAAAATCTGGGGTGGCATGGTGGTGCAGTGGTTAGCACTGTCGCCTCACCGCGCCAAGATCCCTGGTTCGATCCTGACCCCGGGCTCCGCCTGTGTGGAGTTTGCATGTCTTCCCCGTGTCCGCGTGGGTTTTCTCCGGGTACTCCGGTTTCCTCCCACATTCCAAAGGTGTGTTAGGTTAATTGGTGTTTCCAAAGTGCAACTTAGTTTGTGAGTGTGTGTGCGCAATGTGATGGATTGCCGCGATTCTTCTGCCCAGCTGCTCACACAAGCCAATGAATGCTGCAGGTGGGAAGGTGGAGGGAATTTAAGAGCAGAAGTTGTAACACTTCTTCTCTGGAGCAGGTGCTATGCCAGTGCTGACCATAGACTTAGCTGGGACAGACACAGGTGAGAGTACTTGCTACCACAACCATATCAAGCCTGGTTGTGCTGCTACTAATGTCCCATTTATACTTAAAGGAAACAAAAGTATGAAGCATTACTGAAAATACTGAGAAGGCTAACAAATAAAAGCAACCCACACTCTTCTCAACTGACTTTTCAGTTTCTGTCATGAGAGACATACACAAGAACATAATGACGAACTAGCTATCTCCTAAAGGCACAGTTTAATTATGTCTGATGCAGCCATCACTCACTCTGAAGCTCACGATCTAGGCACTTGTGTACGTTTGGACTAGAGACTGTTCTCTACGTTGACGTGTTTAGAGTAAGTTTCCTATGTTTGTTTGCAAGACTTTCCACTACTTATTTGTAGAAAGCTGTAAATGGCGTTCAAAAGTGTGTGTCCTATTGTAGGTAATACCGCTTTGTTTGACCCCCACTACCTGTATATTCACTCTCACCTATAACTACATAAACTGGTTCACATTCACTCGTTGAGTCTCTGACTCATCTGGCTGATCTTTCGTATTGTTCGTAATACTGTCAAGTGTCTATCGATGCATTTTTGTCTTTCGCAAACAAAAGTATGAGTCTTTTCAATAACTTATTAAATCGCTTGTGTTTTCAGTGGTAGTGCAATTATGTATCATTTGCATGCAGTTTTCTAGTGATAATGCCCTTTACATTTACATTACACAGTAGCATAACAACATTACAGGACTACAGTAATGTCTGGTCAACGACCTGTTTCACAGAACATAATGCAGACGTTAACTGGTGCATACCTGTATCTATTTTACTGAGGATATTTAAACTATTTCTGTAGAATGGCCCATATAAGTTTAGACAAAGATCGTTCCAAAAAGGATGAAACTTACCATCTTCAGCATTAGAAACTGCAAAAGAGGAAAAGACAGCGTTATTAAAATTATCATCATAAAACATCTCCAACAAATGTAATGCTCCAGTCATCAAGCAGTCCTGCTGGGACTTGAACGAGAATGCAATTAGCTTTTTTACTGACTGCACTAAGTTGGATGAAAAAACACAACAAATAAATGTCTTTCATTTTTCAGTACATTTCCTCCACTTGCTCATAAAGGCTGTGTTTTGATATATTTGCAGTGAAGTATGTATCCATGTGCTATATGTGCATCTTGCATTAAGTACACATTGTATCAACTCACGATTACACTGCAGTGTCCTTAACGTCATCACATTCAGATTCTTTTTCATCATCAGTCAAATGCTTGTGTACATGACTCACCTAGGTTCTGCAATCTGTCTTTCTGGTCATGGTAGAGGCGTGTCACCCGTTCCATTAGTTCCCATTTTTCACAGCAGCCCTTATAGTTGACAAAGTTCCTGGCCAGGATTTCCTTTAACTGACGCACACTCAAAGCCTCGATGTCCTCTACCGAGGTCAGGTCTGACAAAGACGCTCTCCGACCTGTGGGGATGGCCTCTTCAGAGTCTGATGACTAGGGTTAGAGTCAAAAAGAAAATAATATATGAGCATTCCTTTTCCTCAACAGGCATTACATTTGCATGTGTCTGAAAGAAGCACAAGTTACACAGACTGTCCTTCAGCTTGCATGAGGTACAGGTTTTTGTTTCACTAATATCTGACAAAAATATGGTACACTAAACCAAGCCTTGACACATGGAATAATATTCTGATGGTTAATGTTATGCTCATATATACTGATTTGTGTGTCAATAAATGTATTGACATGTATAAAATGAGTATAAAGAAATACAACTTGGCCTAATGCCCAACCTATTTACAGTCCACAATTTTGTTGGTTTGGTTTATTTAACGTCGCTATCAGCATTAGTGGGCATTTCAGCCAATTCAACACCAATTTAGCGTAACAATTAACCTAACATGCATGCCTTTGGCCTGTGGGAGGAAACCCACATGGACACAAGGAGGACATGCAGACTCCACACAGAAAGGACCCACGCTGCTCCACCCTGGGTTTGAACCCAGAACCTTCTCGCTGTGAGGCAGAAGTGCTACCGACTGAGCCACCGTGCCGCCACAGTCCACAAGTACACAGTCACAGTTAGTCAATCAGCATACATACTGCTATCTGTGGAGCACAAAAACTCAGCAAACTGAATCTTGCTTCAGTCATCCACAGTGGGTAACCAGAATGCCATGTTAGAAACAGCCACTTGCAAAGGTCATGGATTTTGGATTAAACTGGAGGTTCTGCAGTTATCAGATTATTCAAGCGGTCATGTATACAACATACTCCCATCTAAAAATCAGATTAAGAAATCCGATAAGAGAGCTGGATTTACATTTACAGCATTTAGCAGACGCCCTTATCCAGAGCGACTTACAATTGATACAGTCTTACAATCCAAGCAATTGTGGGTTAAGGGTCTTGCTCAAGGACCCAACAGTGGCAGCTTGGCTGAGGTGGGATTTGATCCCTGGACCTTCTGGTCCATAGTCCAGTACCTTACCCGTTAGGCTACCACAGTCCCACGTTATTATGTTAACAGTCTGCACATGTGCACGAGCCTTCCCCTATAGCTGCCAGGTCGGCATATTCTGAAGACTTGGTTTTATTTGGCTTCTGTTTTCCATTGACTTTATCGTTCCCCATCCCCCCAAACTTGAAAAAAGACTAAGAATTTTACTTGAGAAAACTAAGAATTTGATTATTTAATATTTCATTTTGAAGTTTATCTTAGATATTTCAATGAGATTATTGGCTGAGTTCTGAACTGCATGTATACTCGATGAGTGGATTACTGACAAAATCTGATTTTCTGCATTAAGTGCATGTAATCTTCAATCTACTCTCAGCATTACATGCACGGATCTTCCCATTTTCTGAACCAATCATGACAGACTTTGAATCGGAGGTGAAGAAGGCTTCCTGGCTTCCACACCTTAACTGTTGTTGTAGTCCCCAAATGAATGAAGCACAGCCTCTTTAAAAGCATCGAGATGTCTGAGCGTTTCCTCATTGCAGGAGACCAAAACAAGCTTGCCACTGCTGCTGAACTTGAGGCCAGTTCACTCGCAAGTGTGTTCATACTGCAGTTTAACTGTAGCAAAGGGACCACTGCCAAATTATTGCAAGTCAGAGTTTGATCTCAGAGTTGACTACTACAGCAAACCTCAAGCCCTCAG
The DNA here is from genome assembly GCA_025084515.1 of Ancistrus triradiatus. Lineage (NCBI taxonomy): Eukaryota > Metazoa > Chordata > Actinopteri > Siluriformes > Loricariidae > Ancistrus > Ancistrus triradiatus. The sequence continues at coordinate 126,542 of JAJAGP010001710.1, forward strand.
GATGGTCCCAGATCATAAATTAACCAAAGTACCAAAGTAGTTGCTAGTGTCCGCATGCTACGGAGGCGAGATTAAAAAAAATGGGGATAAACCTTATGGAAATGCCCATGGGAACGGTAATAAAACGTCTGTTAATACAGCAATAGCAGTGTCAGTGCAGACTTAGTCATAGTACAATCTCAACCCATAGTACAACCCAAACATTCTTCGCTTCTGTACAGAGATGAGTTGTTTTTTTTCTTTGCAAGACAGATAAAAATGTGCCTAAATGTGCTCTAAATTTACGATCTTACATACAGCATTATTGTCATGGCATTATCCTTTCAAAACCAAACTATGTACATCCTATAAATCTATCGTCATAGATTTAATGTCTATATACACTCACCGAGCAACATACAGGTATAAGAACACCAGGCATGTGGCGCACAACATCCGATCATGTATATGTATGTGGTCCGATACCCTTATTATGAAGGTTATTAACCTACTTAACCCATATTTTTTCTTGCCAGATACATTTGTATCTACCTTGCCAAAATATAGTTGTTAACAGTTCACATGCAGACTCTGGTGCAGAAACACAAAGTGGAGCAATGAGCACTTAAAGAACTATGACAATATGGATGAAAAAAAAGGTGTGCAGCTGTCTGGGTGGCAAACGGCGACGTTTGAAGGCCACTGATAAAGTGACATTGGATTTCGAGAATCAACTTGTGAAACTTTGTGAAGAAAGTCGTATTGTTTGGAAAAAAAGGTCACTTGCAGACAGCTTATCTGCACCCTGCGCACTGTGCAGATAAACTGCCCTGTTGAAATCAACAGTCAAGAGGTTTATCTTATTCTGTGCATATCTGTATATAATAGTTTGTTTTTGTTCAGTAGTGTTTGTCATTGACATCCAAGTTCCTTTGATTCTTGTCTCTGAATAAACACAGTTTAAAGTAACAGTTTCTTGCACAACCATTTCAGTGATCTTATAAAAATTTGTTTCTGACGTGCCAGGAGAATTAATATTTCTTTGTTTGTAAAACCTATGCAAAAGTACAGCTTTATTAAAGCCTCCATGTCCCTTATTCTCACAGCATTTCGACTTTATCATCAAAATACTACAACTTGATTCTTGACATACGAGTTCATTCTCTAAACACTATGAGTTTATTCTCAATACATTTAGTTTATTCTCAAAATACAACTTGTACATTGTTTTAATCAGCTGACCCTGAATCAGCCCCAGCACACAAGACCTCAACAGTACAGTACACACACGGTATCTTGCCTACAATATCTCAAGTTATGTTGCTATATTACTTGTAGTATATCTAATATGACATTCGGGCAAAGTCCATATAGCATAATTCCTAATTTCACAGAACATATCATGGAGTTTAAGTGACGCAAACTACTACAGGGCCTCTCTTTGCTCTCAACCAGCCTCAACTCTTATGTCACGGATTCCGTAAGATGGTGGAAACATTCCTTTGCGTTTCTATTCCAGGACTGTGGTGGCTTAGTGGTTAAATAAGGTCCATGTTTCAAATCCCATGTCTGCCAAGCTTCCACTTGTGGATCCTAGAGCAAGACCCTTAACCCACAATTGCTTGGAATGTAAGGCTGTATCAGTTGCAAGTCGCTTTGGATAAGGGCCTCTGCTAAATACCGAAATGTAAAACGTAGACATCACAATTCCTGCAGATTTTTCAGGAGCACGTTCATGCTGTGAATCTCCTTTTCCACCACTCCAAAGGTGTTCTATTGGTTGATTCATTCATGGATTCAGAACCATTGATTCATGCGGTTGGCACCAAATTCTGACTGCCCTCGTCTGCAGAAATGGATCTGTTTTTCCAAGTTTCAACTGTCCAGTTTTGGTGAGCCTGTGCCCACTGCAGCCTCTGCTTTTTTGGTCATGGTGGACAGAAGTGGAAACCGATATGGTCTTCTGCTGTTGTAGCCCACCCACAACAACATGCTGTGCCTTCTGAAATGCTTTTTTGCTCATCTCTATTCTACAGAGTGACTATATGAGATAAATGAAGACTGTCAGCTCATTCCAGTCTGGCCATGCTCCAATGACCTCTGTCAACAAGACGTTTCTGTCCACAGAACTGCCGCTCACTGGATGGAAGAATTGACCGAGACGCTCTGCAAACTCCGGCTGACTGAGAACAAAGAAAGGACACAGGACTGTAGGCATGCTGAATGGGAAATACCGGGACCCGAAATACCAATAAAGCAGGCGCCCAGAGAGCAAAGCATAATAAGGCTATGATAAAGCTTAATAAGTAGGTCTACTTTTCTCAGGAGTGAAGTTTTAACTCAGGGACTGCAATACTGCAGTCTTCTCTGCCCTCAGGCTGCATATTCCAAATGTAAATATAGTGGCTAAAAGGGGAACTACCAACTAGCACAGTTCATGACAGGTTTGCCAACTTAACAGCCATTTAAGAGTAGTTTAAATTTCTGCCAGCAATGTGCAGCAAAGTGTACCTCACTGTCACACAGTAATTTGGCAGGAAACCATTCAAACAAAACACAAACATTCTACCCTTCCTATTGCAAACTGCACTGGCACTGCACATAATATAATGATACTAATAGAACTGAGCTCCTTTGGTCTGCCACATGCTTTTGGAACAAACACTTGCCTTTGTATCAGTCATTCAGAGACTGCTGACAGTCCAAAAAAACCCGAACACTAACGTAACCATACTGCAACCATGTGATTCGGCAGCTTTGAGAGTCTGGGAAAGCAGAAGGAGTAGAAAAGCCAGAAAGTCCAGCTTTGTCATGCCTAAAAACACCATGGCCTTGTTTCAAATGTTATGTCTACAGGTTCAGATGCATTTGTCTGAGTATGGAACAATAAGATCGCTGCCCATGCCCTTGAATGTCTGGGATTCAACAGAAGTGTGTTTATTTGCACAATATAATCAGTCAACCTGTATGATTGGTTTCCGTGAGACTTTTTCAAGAAGCTAAATGCTCACCAGGTGATTTAGAGGTAAAACCCTAACTATAAAACATGTACTTTGGCCCAGGAGTTAAATTCACTTAACTACTGAAGGTCAAAGCTGTCCTTTAATTTTAGAAACAACACTGTAAACTGAAAGTAATAAGTAGTCATTATGTGCAAGCATAATGTACGTTGATATATGGCCAAAGTCCATAGCAATGAAGTCCACCAAAGTCCACAGCTACTCAGTGACACTCCTCACAAGGAAAATCAATTCTACGAGATGTGGCACACAGTTGTTGCAAGAAAATGAGAATGAGGTTGTGTGAATTTTTCTTATCGTGTCCCACAGTACTGCGTAGTTTGCACATATCAAACACTGAGAAATGCTTATGGCAGAAAGAAAGTAGCACATTTCCCTTAAAGACCAAATACCACAGACAGTGACATTCATCAAGAGAAACAGATACACGACATGTGACACTGATAATGTTCAGAATGTTCAGTAATTTGAGCCTTTTTAAAGCTGTAATTTTTAATAGACATGCATTTCATAATGTTCCTGGACATTGTAATAGAGTAAAAATAAAATGATTAAACATTTGGGAAGATTTTTTTATTTTATCAAATAGTATTTTTCTGCCGAGTCCATCTTTGTACTCTGATCTAAACCCCATAGAAAACCCCACGTTGGGTAGGCTAAGAGGAGAGTGCACAAGAGAGGAAACTGGACGATCTGGAGAGATTCTGTAAAGAGGAATGGTCTCAAATTCTCTGCTCTCTATTCTCCAACCTTATAAGATGTTACAGAAGTATTGTTCCACTGGCAAGGGGAGGATTTTTGTTTTTTTAATTATTTTTTCTAGAGATGCAACAATCAATTGGCTGGTGACTGGAATCAGCCAGTTTTCAGCATGATCGGCTGTGCCCAGTGACTGGCCGATTGGTCTCATAAAACCGATTCTATGCTGGTCACGTTAAGCCTACACTTGTGACGGCGACAGCGCTACAAACACAGCCACACACTAAAAGCACAGTGCTTTGACTAACGTTAATTCAGAATCCAGTTTATGTAGGACCTTTGAATTGAAACAGTTAATGCTCAGCTGCTCCGTGTTTGTTTCCCAGTCCCAACGTTTAGTGTGCGGCTCGATGGTCTGTTCATTAAAGGCTTCTTCTGTGTCTGTGTACTGTTTTACGTGCGCATGTCTTTTTATTAGTTGATAAAAGCTCACAGTGCGAGTTTTTAATTGTGTAGCACCATTTATTTCCTTGTGTTCTTGCACTAACTGGTAAAAGGCTCTTACGAGGCTGTAATAAAGTACAATTTGAGCAGGTTTGCAGTCAATGATATTTGTGTGGCCAATCACAATTCCTGCAGATTTTTCAGGAGCACTTTCATCCTGTGAATCTCCTTTTCCACCACTCCAAAGGTGTTCTATTGGTTGATTCATTCATGGATTCAGAATCACTGATTCATGCGGTTGGCACCAAATTCTGACTGCCTTCGTCTGCAGAAATGGAGATTCATCCGAATCAGGGTCTGTTTTTCCAAGTTTCAACTGTCCAGTTTTGGTGAGCCTGTGCCCACTTCAACCTCTGCTTTTTTGCTCTTGGTGGACAGAAGCAGAAACCGATATGGTCTTCTGCTGTTGTAGCCCACCCACCTCAACATGCTGTGCCTTCTGAAATGCTTTTTTTGCTCATCTCTATTTTACAGAGTGACTACATGAGGTAAGTGAAGACTTTGTCAGCTCATTTCAGTCTGGCCATGCTCCAATGACCTCTGTCCCATTTTTTCAGTAAGAGATTAAGGTAATTCCCCAGAAGGTGAATTTCTTATAGCCCCTTTACTATATATATAAAATTAGGAAAAAAATTGGACACCTTATTGGAAAATGTTGAGATTTTGAAATCGTGTGAATGAATGTCAGAGAGGCCTGGGTCATGTTCTGATTGTTTACAGTTCCTGCCAAAATTATTGGCACCCTGGAAAATATATATATACACACACACACACACACACACACATATATATATATATATATAAATAAAATATATAATTTTTTTTTCACATGATGACAGTAGACAAATATGTAAATCAATAAGTTACACAACCTTAGAAGTGTATTCTGATCTAGGTCAGATTTCCTTTCCATACCTACAACCCACAAATTCTCTCTCTCTCACACACACTCACACACTCACACACACACACACACACACACACACAACCCAGTAACCTCAGTACCCTAAAGCAAATCATTTGGCTCTTTTGGTTTTTCGAAAGAAAGTTGCAGTTTCTGTAAAAAAAACAGTTGCACCAGTGGGGACCTGCAAAATGTCCCCACCATCGCCACGATTTCAGATCTTCTAAACACACACAGCTGCACATGATCCACACAGCAATACCCATGGATCTCTAAAAGTGCAAATAAGAGTGCATACACCTGTTTATTTTACATTTACGGGTGTCTTGTGAGTTGTAAGCAAATTTACTTTAATTGCTGAACAGTTAAAACATAACTGAGCTTAAAAGTAGAAGACAAGATTAAAAAAAAACTTAAAGAACCTCTACAGGACAAATTGTCAAATGTATTAGCAGATGAGAAGAACAAGTTAAAGACACCTTCTACAGTATTACACTTTGACCAATCCTTATGCTGGTCAGAATTTTCACTAAACAAAAAAAGTACCAAGTCTACAATAAGTCTACCTGGCATTCCTGCTCGTCCTGATGCTCTGTCTCCACCTCTATATCACCTGGCTCCTCTGCCAATGACACAATCTAAAGGTCAAAAGTCACACATCCATAATCAGCCATGTGCACTCCTCGTCTAACATATTATTAATATAAATACTCTGCTCAAAGTTAGGTATTAACTCATAAATTAGGTTAAAGATTTAGCAATATACATTCAAGATTTTAATTTACCATGTAACTTGTGCATGGCTTAAGGCAAGAGTAGAGAGGAACACGTGGAAAAACTTGCATTTCAAGTTTGTACTTGCCACTACCAAAGTTAAATTCCTGGTATAACCAGCTTGATGACAAACCGCATGCATGCTTGGTATGTTTCATAGATTTCAAGCTTGCCAGATCAGGGTCAATCACTAATCAACAAAAGTAGGTCAGTGGAACGGTTACAGGTAACCTTACAGAACTGGACCCATTAAAAGGACTCATTTTGCTAACTTTGTCAAGATTTGCTATTTTGATAATGCACTGCTGTTCAAAGGTTTTATGCATTGGTTTTATTTTAAAACTTCTTCATTAGGGCATCAATCAGAAACAACATGCTTTAACATTTCACTTTAGGATTTGATTTGTTTGCAAAAATAAATGTTTGCATATCTACAAATATGTTATTTCCCACTGATACGGAGGATGTAAAACAAGCAGAATATCTGCAAAACTGTTCTGTGCCTACATTTTTTGCACAGTTAGTATATAGACACAGATCATCCATAACATAAAATTCACCTGTGTAGGAATATGCTACCAAGGCTGCCCAGTCCTGTATGTTGTGTAAATAAAAATATAATAATAATTTGGTTTTAATTTTTCTTTTTCCAGGTCAAAGTAAACTGCCTGGCCAAAAAAAGGGTCACCACCTAGATCTAACTAAGCAAAGAGGTAAGAACCTCCCATCGGACAGTTAATGCATTGGTGATTATGTTTCTAACTGATGCAGTGAGTAGCTTCTCATTTGTTAAACAATCATGTCTAAAGACACATCCTGTGGTCGTGGAAAAGATGTTTCAGAAGTGTCAAATATTGTCATGCATCAAGCAGAGAAAATATCTAAGATTGCTAAAAGTACTAAAATCATGTTAAGAACTATCCAGTGCATTACTAAGAAGTGGAAGGACAGTGGGAAACATCATCTTTGAGGAAGGAATGTGGTCAGAAGAAAAAATCTTGAATGACTGTGATCGGCGTTTAAACGTTTGGTGAAATCAAATGGTAGAAAAACAACAGTAGAACTCAGGGATATGTTTAATAGTGAAAATAAGAGCATTTCCACTCACACAATGTGAAGGGAACTTGAGGGATTGGGACTTAACAGCTGTGTAACTTTAAGAAAACAGTTGTCAGTGAGGCTAACCGGCAAAAACAGCTTCAATTTGCTAGGGAGCATAAAGATTGGACTCTGGAGCAATGAAAGAAGGTCATGTGGTCTGATGAGTCCAGATTTACCCTGTTCCAGAGAGATGGGCGCATCAGGGTAAGAAGAGGGGCGGCTGAAGTGATGGCCCCCATCATGCCTAGTGGCTACCGTTTAAAGGCCATGTTTTTATCTCAGTGATTTCATGTTTATAGTGACTAAATTCATAATACTTTGAGGTGGTACATTTCCAAACTTGTCTCCTATGTGTCTTCTTACTTCTTCTATGTTCAGGGTGGTTCCACAAGATGGGCATAAAGGGGCCGTCTCCCATCCTAGGAGGAACTTGAGTGTTAATGTCCCCTCTCCCTACTTCCCTGCTTGTTTATACTCACATTAATTTAATGAAACCGGCCCGGCACACTTCACACCATCATCACAATACGTGGCTCACAGAGCACAGCGAACATCACGGTTGTACTTCACAGCTTTTTTGGTTTCACTTTAGGTGTGCTGAGACACAGCCCTCTCATATGCTTTATGATAAATGCAGTGATTATGTGACACTAATTTTTGCCTTCTTGTGCTTCCTGCTTGTACTTACTATGTGGCTTTTTTTGTTTCACTTTGGGTGTGCTGCCACAGCCCCTTTATAATAAATGTACTGATGCTTTATAATAAATGTACTGATTATGTGACACACGAACAAGAGGATTTTAACGGAGGCAGCTGACGGTTTTCCACACTTGATTCGTGATCAAACTATATGCGCGCCGCACCCTAATCCAGTGTGTGTAGACCACTGACTGCATGGGAGCTACCATTTTATGAAGATCTTGCAAAATACCATGTCTCCACTTAGTATTACATGTTTTTTTCCAGGTAAAAAAACTGCCATTGCGTGCTTTTTTCTGATGCATGTATCATGTACATATGTGTCTATGCTGACCAGATGGTCCAAAGAGCTTCTTTCCTGAAGCCACATTGAGCAGCACTAGGGAGAGGGTTGCTCTGGTCTTTCCCAGGTCTGGGTATAATTATTGCCTTTTTCCATGCAAATGGTATGTCTTTGGACTCTCAAATGGTAATAACACATTTTTGCAGTAGTGACATTGCTCAGTGAGGGATGCGATTGATGAATTGATAAATGTATTCTCTCCAGTACGAATGGAGTATTGTGGGATTTTCTGAAGGCACAGTAGAGCTGTTCCATTCAAAACCTCTGGTTACATGGCGCTTTATTCTCTGGTTGAAACTGCAGGCTGTGCAGGCTGCTTGGAATTCTGTGGAAAGTCTGGAGTTCGAAGATAGTTTACTGATGCCTTATGTGTTGAATTTGTGCTTTGTTTCCTTTCCCCTTCATCCTGCACAGATTTCTATCCCAGATTTGTTTGGTTAGATGATGCAAGGCTTGGTATGACCTGCATCCAGTGCTGGTAATTCGCTGAATTCGTGGTCCTCCAGGATTGTCTGGTTAGGTTTTCTGCTATTGGGTGCCTGTTGAACTGCTCTTTCCATGTTTTGATGGCCTTCTTACATTATTTGTTAAACCAGGGATGCACTTTCACTGGCTTTCTCTCAGGATTCTGGGATGGGTTCCTCTGCCATTGTTAGGATGGTAGAAGTGAGCCATTCCATCAGGTCTTTGGTGTGCTGGGGTCTTGCCTTAAACCTCTTTATGCAGAGAACCTGAAACATGGCCCAATTTGCTTTCTTGACTAGCCATATTTGTTACTAGTGTAGGCGTTGCTGTTATTCAGAATGGTTGCTCCCTCAGAGGTTGCCCCTCACTTCTCAGCTAAGGATTACATCGGGTTTATGCACAGTGAGGTCACTTGCCTTGAACATTCCATGTACTGGGTGCAGTTCTGTACAGTGCCTATATAAAATCATCATACCCTATTAAAATCCTTGCCTTTTACATTTTCACATTTATGTCATTTTAGGAGGCACACAATTGTTGGTTAAGGGTCTTGCTCAAGGATCAAACAGTGGAAGCTTGGCAGAAGTGGGATTTGAACTCTGGACCTTCTGATCCAGAGTCCACTACCTTAACCGCTAGGACCACCAGTCCTTTTGTCACATTATACAATAATAATAAACAATGTCTATATTTTTCCAACTGTATTTACACATTCTAACAATCAAAATGAAAATTTCTGAGAAATTATCATCAGTAGTAAGTATAATATGTAGGCAAAAGGCTAAGGAATTTAAGGTCCACTTTCATTTTAAAATTCCTAAAATTCATAAAGACTAAGGGGCTATGATCCTGTGAGGAAGCAGACTCCAGCAGTTCTATATAATTTGGGTGTCCTCCTTTGTTCACACTTGGCTTTCTTTGGGAATTTGACTCCGTTTTCTTTTCACTCTTGCATGTGGGATGATCTTGCTCCGTTGGCTGACTTAGGTTTGTTGCTGCGTGAATCGCATCTCAAGTGGGCAGCTTCAGGGCGCTGGTCGCTCTACTTGTTGTAACTTTTCCAGCATTCACTATGTTAGAAAATGTCTTCTCAATTTAATACGGAGGTCATCTTCCACTTGGCGTGCTTCCAGATAGCTGACATGTTTTACTTCTGTATCTCCTTCTGTCTCAGTTGTGGCATTTTGGTATCTTTTAGCATTCTGCAGATAGTATGTTCTTACATCTCCCTGACCTCTGTGACATCTTATCAGGCTCATGACATATAAGACTACTTGTACTCTTAGACGTGCTATTAGGAGTTTTTTTCTGGTGGCTACAGTCTATCGAAGGTCACAAAATAAGTGTATGATCTGATGATTCTGTCCTCCTTCATCAGCGTTATTATATTAACCTTTGTCACGCCTTGCTGTGCCAGCTCAGATTAGGGGAAGCCTTCAAGCCATTGACAGCTATTTTGGTAGCTTTTAGCAGGTTCTCCAACTGTACTTTTTAAGGCATTCAAACGGTGGCATCTTTGACCATGCTTGCTATTCCTTGGATTCCTTCACGGTGGCAAAGGGATATAGTTGGTCAGTAGGAATTCAGTTGTTAGAGATTCCAGTAAGATAAATCTTTGCCAATTCTCACATAGCAGGGGTGCTTAAAATACACGGCCATGTCTGGTACCAGGTCTGGATCCACAACGTTTCTTATTTGGAATGTTTATAATTCATAGAGGTGTATTTACTATTCATTGCATCTACTCCCCACCCATCTTTGAGCTCAGTAAGGGGGTGCACAAAGCCTCGGACTTAAAGTAGATATATCAGGGGTAGAGAGGCGATATATTCAAGCAAATACAATCTGTCCTGCTCGATTGACACTAAGACAGCACCTTCTGGGAAGCAACATCTTGGCCACAGATGTTATGGCCACATGTTGCACCCAGTGTACGTCTTGAATAGCTGAGTGACTGCACTATGTGAAGTTGGAGCCAATGTGCTGTGCTAGACACATGGAGGTTGCAGCTCTTCACATTCCCCGAGCACCAGAATCTTTTCCTCCACAGGTCAGGCTGCATCTCATGGAAAACATGGTGTGCTATTTTTCTCCTCAGAAACAGCAAGGGTGTGCCGAGGAACTATTCCACCCCAGGTCCTAACAGGGGTCTGGAGTCAAGTAAATTATTCGATTGTAAAAGAAAAACTTTCATTACAAAAGTTATACAGAGCTACTAACTTGTTTTAAGGGGCATGGCTTTGGGTTATCTACCATGAGCATCTTCACTGTTCAGTTGGGTGGACCGGAGATGCATTTAATACATACTCAGTTTGGGATAGTATTCTCTTCAGGAAATGCAACTCTAGTTTCTTTTTCACATTACTGACCAATTTGGTGGCTTAAATGACAACACTTCACAAGTCTGAAATCAGCTGCAACCCCACATCCTGTCAATTCCTAATCAATTCCATTCTAATCTTTAATTTGTTACTCAGTATTCAGTATGAACACTAATGAGAAGGCAGGGCTACAGATCCACCGTTGCCAATGTGATTTGTCAATGTTTTTGCTAAATTCACAGTTAATACATGGATAATAGTAGCATTTACACGTGTGACTAGATATGAACAAGCTATGAACTAACAATGGTAGAGATGAATAAACCGTAGACAGAAGGAGCTATACCTGACTGAACTTGTTTAATTGGTCTCCTTCAAAAATTGACAAGTTGAATTAAGTGTTGCTTCAGGTTGGCTGGAATGTAAACCTGCAGCCACGCTGACCCTTTGCAGATAAGGTTCCATACACCTGAAAAAACCTCTCTCTTTTTTGCTTCAGACTGGCTGGTGGTGTCTCATTTCACATGTGACATTTTACACCAAGCAGGACAAAGCACCAATGATATAATTCAGGGCACAGTAACGAAACAGGCATTTTACTCTTAGGAATAAAGAAAGTTTGAGAAATACTCAAACATATTCTGTTTCTTTATTTGGTATATTGCTATCAGCATCAATGGCCATTTCAGCAACACACACAAAGTTACATCTATATACAAGGCTACATCAAGAGTAGTCATATGTGTGTATATCCATCTATCTATCTATATATGTACACACACACACACACACAGGGCCAATTTAGCATAATCAATTAACCTAATGCATGTCTTTGGACTGTGGGAGGAAACTGGAGTACCCAGAGTAAACCCACACAGACACAGGGAGGACATGCAGACTCCACACAGAACCCAGGATCTTCTTGCTGTGAGGTGACGGTGCCACCCACCAAGCCACTGTGTCACCCCAAACATATTCTAACTATAACAGAAAACATATTGTACATGTACAACATGAGCTATTCTAATTATTATAACAGAAAACACAACTAAGATAGAAACCTCTCCAACTGAAATGCCAACAATCCACAGATAACTTAAACCTAGGCAGCTGGATTACTGCTTTGCTAAGATGGATCGACAAGTAACATTTTCCCATCTATGAACTAACCACCATCAATGATGAAGATGACAAACTGCAGCTGTACGTCAGCTGTACATGACAGTCTTAAACCAGCCAAGGTACCAGAATGAAAACAGTCTGCAAACTGTCGTGGAATTTTTCAGCAAAAAAGTGCCTTATGACAAGAAAAGCAACAGATGCCAAGGCATAACAAATGCTGTCACCACTTACATCGAGAAAGACATGATGCCAATTCAGGCAGTTGAGAGAGGTGGGTTCAAACAACTTTTGAATACTTTGAACCAAGATATTCACTGCCAAAGTGTCGTCTAATTAGTGTTATCAACAAACCTCCAGAAAATACTGAGATATCATAAAACCTACAGAACCATTTTAGTCAGTCTTGAGCAAAAAAAAAAAATTGTTTTTTTTGGTTTCCCAACTGTTTCTAATGATGTGTCTAATGATTTACTTTAACCCTTAAACCCTCTTTTCTCCTTACCTGTTCATCCTCTGCTGTCTGTGATTGTGAAGGCAGGTCTGTCCTGAGACCGCTGCCAGGTGTGGGCGACTCCGTGACTGGGCGAGCTCCAGAGGAACCATCTTGTCCCGACAGAGGTATGTGTGCATGGGTCTCGCTAGGTGTGGATGTACTAGAAGTAGGTGTCTGCTGCCCGAGAACCAGGTCCACGAGTTTCCTCTTTCTCTCTCTGCACATCTGTGTGGGGACCTCGTGCAAATGCAGGTAATCCCGCAGGTCCTTAACTTTTAACTTCATCAGCTCCGTACGCTCAAACATGGTGCCATGAAAGCGCTGACACGTGTGACACAGCCGCGGATAAGTTTCTGACTGGACGAAGCAGCGGCTGCAGTAGCTCTTTTTGCAGTCTACACATATATGCTGTAAAGAATGGAGAAATGACATGACGGTCAGCACTGGGTGATAAGCAATATTTACTCATGCTAACATAATCTGCTTTAAAAAAAAACTAAACTGTACATAATATTAATGTTAATATTCGAAATAATTAGACCACAGAGCATTTATTATTGTAATATGATCTGTTAACCAGTGATAAATCCAATGACAAAGACACAGCCACTCATTCAGCCACTTTATTCATATAATTCGTGCAAAAAAGTAATTCTACAGTGTTTTGTTATACTATAAAGGGCTTTTAAATGTGCGTTTAAAATGTCCAAAACAAAAAAGGTTAATACTCTTACTGTAGTTGTAGTGATATATGACACAATTAGCACATAATCCTAATTGAAAATATTTTAAAAAACCTTAACTAGTACCGACAACACAGACACCTAATTGAATACCCTGTGACCCACCCTGTAGAACGTGTACATCTACATCCTGAAAGAAACAGCTAATGTTGATTACCCTTCTGTTCAGAGAGTCGATGCGGCCTCCACATGCCATACATGTGTGCTCTGGGGCTGGTGGAGATGGGTAGCTACTGTAGCCCGTGTTGGTGTACGCCTGGTGGCGCGAGTTAGATCTGATAGTGTTGCTCTCCTCCACAGTGGACGAGTCCAGACAGAGCCAGTTACAACAACTGGCCCACATGCTCCACACTTCCTGATAAAGACAAAATTTATACGCACTGAGTTTCATATTAACAGAACTACACTATACAGACAAAAGTTTGTGGACACCCAAAATTTACATGTGCATTATTCCCCCCACCTTTGCCGCTACAACAGCCTTTGGTCATCTAAAAGACCACTAAACTTTGGAACATGACTGTGTGGTCAGCTTATGGTGTTAGACAATAAGCCATGGCTCACTTTTTGCGTTCCAGTGCCATTTTCAAGACATTGTTTAAAAACAGCAGGGCAGAGGGTTGATGAACTGAGTTGTTGGAAGCAGAAAACTACAAATGTGTCATAGTCACTGGGGTATCAGTACAACCCATTCTACTACCACTGTTTATCTATGGAGAATTGAAAAATGAATGTTTTACATTATGAACGTTACAAGTGAGTGTTGCTATAAAAAAAAAGCAGAGCTTCCCTAATTAGAAGGGGTGTCCACAAATTTGTATCTATATAGTGTATACATAAAAAAACCCAATTTAATATTGAGAAGTAGAAATACCGGCATTTTGGCCACTGATTCTTTTCCAAACAAAAACAGCATAAAAAGGTTGGCTTGGAAAGAGATGAGAAAGATGACAGATAGCAAACAAAGCTTAAAGAACAAAGACTTGAACTCTAAATGTACGGTGTTTAAATGGAATCTTTAATGGAGAACACGCGAATGGGCAAACCACCGGCACAGAAACACTCACGGGTGCAGAACAGTGAAGTGAGCATGCAGAGTAGCTTGGGTGAGACAGAGCACTTCCTGGAGCACCCTAGCAAATACTTTTCTGTGTATACATTTCGGCCGATGCTCTACGTTAAAGAAGCTACTTATAGTCCACACACGTGGCTTCACCCTAGCTGTTTCAAACATGGAGTATAAACAGTAGCGGGTGTGACTAATGAATTGCAAAACAGATGAGTGGAATCAATGCGCAGGCATGTGTGTCAGCATATTGGGTCAGGGGTGTGTGAAGGAGTGTGAAAGACTGAACACCATTTACTGTATAGTGTTAAAAGGTAAAAAAAGTAAAAATTCATATGCATGCATGCTTTCTTTGCTCTCCTGTGCCAGTCAGCACAGATGTGGTTCAGTTTGTACCTAATGTACGTACATTCTGTAACCTAATGTTATCTTTTAGTCTTGTACATTCATAACATTCATTAGCAGGATCAGAGGTGGTAAATAAGGAAGTATTTTGTTATTGTCCTTTAGTTTTTTTTTTAGTTTTTAAGGTATTTCTGTAGCGTATTACTTAACTTTTACTTACTACAAACCAAAAGAAAAAATCTGTACTTTAGCTTTTATGAATCCATCTTATTTATTTATTTGTAAGATAGATTCATATCTATTTATTTATCTACTTAATTTTCTTTTTATTTATCCAAATTATAGTCAGGGTTCTAATGAAGCACAAATTAATTAAAATTCAAGTAGATGGGGGGAGCTGTGATTAGGTGCTTTCACTTCTTCAAGCTGTGATCAGAAAATATCGGAAAAGAAAAGGAAAAAAGGCAAAGACGTGAAACCGAGGAATCCCAAGAAAGTGTTACATGCACTTAATCCGATAACTGCAGAAAATCAGACTTTGTCAGAAATGTGAACACCAATATCCACTTGAGTAATCAGATAATGGGAAAGCTTCGGGTTTACCGTATTTTTCGGACCATAAGGCGCACTTAAAATCCAAAAATTTTCTCAAAAAAAAAAATCGACAGTGCGCTTTAAGATGCGGTGCGTCTATGTATGAATTAATTCTGGTTTTGAGCTTCTGACCTAGAACCGATTGTAGATGGTACACGGTGCTCATAAATCTGTCAAAATGTTTTGGCACGGTCTTGGTAGGTTACGAAGCTTACGGCCACCGTAGTGCACAGCATAGCGGAGTAATACGGTATGTGCTTCAGCATTAGGGTACGTGCATTCATTCATTTATTTTCGAAGCGGATTTCAAACACAACGCTATCAGTCACGCAGTACAACATGGACATAGAGCAGCTGCGAGAGAATTCAACATTAACGAATCAATGGTACGGAAGTGGAGGAAGCAAGAAGACGCCCTGTGCCAGGTAAAGACCAAACTGAGTTTCCGAGGGAACTTAAGAGTTTTGTTTCATTTAATGCGTCTTATAACCCGGTGCGCTTTATGTATGAAAATAGATCCGTTAGCAGTCGATCACTGATATCGCGCCTTATAACCCAGTGCGCTTTATAGCCCGGAAAATACGGTACATGACTTGGGTTATAATCAGATTTCTACTTTGCAACCAGTCAATAATCTCACAGAAGAATGTGAAGTAAACAACAGAACTCTTCATTTTTCCAAGCATTTACTGCATTTCAGACTCTCCACAGTGTTCAAGAGCAGTTTAATCAGGTAGCGTTTAATTCCAGGGTTGCCAGATCCCAAGAATTAGAAAACAACCATGTCTGACGAAATATGAAAAAATCCCAAAGGTAACACGAGACTTTGTGCATGAAAAGAATAATAAAACCGATAGAAACTGGAGTATGGAAATACATGTTTTGAGAAATCTGATTACTGAGGTAAAATCCAGCTCTCTTTATCCAGACTTCTTAATCTGATTTGTAGATCAAAGTATGATGTTTACATGAACACACAAATATCTGATTATTAAGTGCATGTAAATGCACTCAGTGTTGAGTCAGTTCCCAAATACATGTTGGCGAATGCAATGCTTTTTGTGTCTCCCAAAGAAACAAGAGCTCATGGCATTTAAGACTTTGCTGTTGAATTTGAAAGAGCATATTGAATGAAGTGACATTATGTAGTTAGGTATATTTTTCACTTGGGTCATTCCTACAATGTGGTGCATATTGCATCACCAGTAGATAATGGTATTTATTATCTAAAAATCAAAACATCATCACTTAAAGTCTTTCTAACACTTTTTAATGTTCTGCATAATGCATTCTACTCATAAAATTATGAGCAAAAATCCCAGAACTACATGGAAGGACCTGATGAATGACCTGCAGAGAGCTGGGACCAAAGTAACAAAGGCTACCATCAGTAACACACTAAGTCGAGAGACTCAGATCCTGCAGTGCCAGGCGTGCCCCCCTGCTTAAGCCAGTACATGTCCAGGCCCATCTGAAGTTTGCCAGAGAGCATATGGATGATCCAGAAGAGGATTGGGAGAATATCATGTGGTCAGATTTGTAAAAAGTCAACTGGAGGAAGAAGAATGCTGAGTTGCATCTCCAGAACACCATACCTACTGTGAAGCATGGGGGTGGAAACCTCATGCTTTGGAGCTGTTTTTCTGCAAAAGGGGACAGGACGACTGATACGTGTTCAGGGAAGAATGAACAGGGCCCTGTATCGTGAGATTTTAAACCAAAACCTCCTTCCATCAGAGAGAGCATTGAAGATGGAACATGGCTGGGTCTTCCAGCATGACAATGATCCCAAACACACTGCTTGGGCAACAGAGGAGCGGCTCCGTAAAAAGCATTAAGGTCCTGGAGTGGCCTAGCCAGTGTCCAGACCTCAACCCCATAGAAAATTTGTGGAGGGAGTTGAAAGTCCATGTTGCTCAGCAACAGCCCCAAAACATCACTGCTCTAGAGGAGATCTGCATGGAGGAATGGGCCAAAATACCAGCTACAGTGTGTGCAAACCTGGTGAGGACTTGGAGGAAACGTTTGACCTCTGTCATTGCCAACAAAGGTTGTGTTACAAAGTATTGAGGTAAACTTTTGTTATTGACCAAATACTTATTTTCCACCATAATTTAGAACTCAATTGTTTAAAAATCCTAAAATGTGATTTTTTTTCCTCATTTTGTCTCTCATAGTTGAAGTGTACCTATGATGAAAATTACAGACCTCTCTCATCTTTCTAAGTAGGAGAACTTGCACAATCAGTGGCACTGACTAATACTCTGACTAATACACTGACTAATATATATAATATGTAATAACTATATAATATTAATGTTTTTTTAAGTATTTTTAATGTAAGTAGTGGAATTTTTTAAAAACAGAACTGGTCAAAAATGGTGAAGCTGCAGTTGGTGTGGTTAGCTAAAGATGATAATATTGATTTTTGCAGATGATTCATGTAGTTGCAGTACAAATTAGGTGCCATTATGTACCCTCAGTGTCGGGTATGTGTACCTGTTGCCCTCAATAAAAGACATGCAGTTTCAAAATTTGAGTTAGAAAGGCTTTTTAAAGAAATATTTTCACTTGTTTGTTTTACTTTAAGTACATTTAGTAGCATGTTCTTTTATACTTTTGAGTAAAATTTATGAGCCATTCTTTAATTTTTATTGAGGCTTTTTATCAGATTAGTAGTACTTTCATTTAACAAAAGAACTTGCATACGTCTGCCACTGCTGATCAGGATAATCATAAGCATGTATCTGCATTACTGTGTGCATGCAATATAAGGCACAACAGCTTGTTTCAATACCCACACAAACCTTTTCTCCACTCACAACCTACCACTCTGACCTTTTCTTGGTTTTATTTCTGGAGAACTGTTTAATTTTCCAGTCATTGGCCTACATGTCACACCTTTGGACATCAGCTACTTGTTACTCAGCTAGTTGACACTCATCACAAATTCATGATTTAAAGTGCACCAAACTGTACTATTCATCTTCTGCACAAACACTGTGACACAGCTTGTTGGCATTTGGAAAACAAAAGCTTAAGGGTCACAGGTTGGAAATAGCAGTTTTAGATGCTAGATTAAGAACCTCCCACCAAACAGAGTGCACAAGCTGGTGTTGGGCACTTGGCTGCTGAAGTAGGACTCCTATCATTTATTCAGAGACTGTGTGCAGGCTGAGATACAGGAACCTGAGATACTACGATGACATTCATTTTGACACAACAGAAGCCACCTAGACTGGCTGTTTCTAAAACAACTTTATCTAAAGATATCCAAATAATCTTTAAGAACAAAGACCAAATCTAACATATGTTTAGTATGAACTATTTATGTTTTTCCCTAAACTAATTCATATAACACTTGAGCAATGAGACTATAACAGGAAAAAAAAAAAAACTTAATACTGTGGTAAGTAGGACTGTGGTAGCCAAGCGGGTAAGGTACTGGACTCTGGCCCAGAAGGTCCAGGGTTCAAATCCCACCTCTGCCAAGTTGCCACTGTTGGGTCCTTGAGCAAGACCCTTAACCCACAATTGCTTGGATTGTAAGGTTGTATCAATTCTAAGTCGCTCTGGATAAGGTCTGCTAAATGCGGTTACTGTAATACCTCTTTTAGGTTTACACTTGCATGAATTAAACAGAGCATCCATTAAACATGAGAATCTGGAAAAAACTTTTTAGAATTATGGTTTAATTATAGTACTTCTATCACATACATCTACCATATAGGTGCATTTTCTAGGTATACAATCACTGCACTGTAAACAAACTGTTGCTATGGATAATTTGTCAGCCAACAACTACCTGTACATCAGTGGAAATGAAGCAGCACAGGAGCATCACTGACCAGATATTACCTGGGTAGTGGATTATAGCACTGTGGTTTGTGGAGCTGGTACAAGTATAACTCATAGCTGGCATTTTGTACTTTATTTCCCTGCTGTAGTGTTATGAGGCTTTATTCATATTCCAGAAGGAATACAGACTAATTTAACAGTACCTTGAAAACTGTGTGTTATTAAAGCTTAATGTCAGGATGCAAAACAAATCTTTTAAATACAAGATAATGACAGATTAGACTACATTTCCCCTGAAACATGAAGTGAATTGGATTGGATTTGGATGTTTTACACACATGCATGTTGACTAAAAATACAAATCAAACTAATTTGCTTATGGCTCTTTGCCAACAGAACAGGATGGCAGATTTGGTTACAATGGTGATATCAGCATTGAACATGAAACTCAGAACTTCTCTGATTTGTTCTTTCTACAAAAAAAATTGAATAAAAACACACTCAGATACTAAAATATATCAAACCTATGCATGTAAACACAGACACACACTACCAGTCAAAAGTTTGGATACATCTTCTCATTCAATGTTTTTATTTTTATTCATTATGTTTATTTATTTATTAATACTGAAGACTATAAAGGAACACATAAGGAATCATGAAGTAAACTTAAGTGTTAAACAAACCAAAATAGATTTTAGATTCTTCAAAGTAGGAATCTTTTGCTTTGATTACAGCTTTGCACACTCTTGGCATTTTCTCAATCGGCTTCACGACGTAATCACCTCAAATGGTTTTCCAACAGTCTTGAAGGAGTTCCCAAAGGTGCTGAGCACTTGTTGGCTGCTTTGCCTGCTTTGTCATTGTCCTGTTGAAAAACAAATGATGGTCCCACTAAGCGCAAACCAGATGAGATGGCATGTCGCTGCAGAATGCTAGGATAGCCATGCTGGTTAAGTGTGCCTTGGATTTTGAATGAATCGCCAACAGTGCCACCAGCAAAGCACCCCCATACAATCACACTTCCTCCTCTATACTTCACGGTGGGGACTACACATGTAGGAACCTTCCACTCACCTTTGAGTCTTACAAGGACATGTCATTTGGAACCAAACATCTCAAATTTGGACAGAGGACAGAGTTCCACTGGTCTAATGTCCATTCCTTGTGTTCCTCTTCTCAAACCATTCTCTTCCTCTTTGCTGTTCTTCCTTAGAAGTTGCTTTCTTGCAGCAATTTGACCATAAAGTCCAGATTCATACTGTCTTCTCTGAACAGTTGATGTTGAGATGTGTGAGCTGCTTGAACTCTGAAGCATTTAAGTGGGCTATTACCTGGGGCGATTGCGGTTTCTGAGGCTGGTAAACTTATCCTGTGCAACAGAGGAAACTGTTCCATCTTCCTTTCCTGGGGCGGTCCTGATGAGAGCCAGATTCATCATAAGTTTGATGCCTTTGCGACTGCACATGAGGATTCAAAGATTGGGATTGACTACCTTCATTTCTTACAGTAATGATAGACTGTCATTTGTCTATGTAGTTGAGTAGTTCTTGCCATAATATGGATTAGAACATTGCTCAAATAGGGCTATTCACTGTATACCAACTCTACCTCTTCACAACACAACTGTTGGTCTCAAACACCTTAAGAGGGAAAGACATTCAAGAAATTAACTCTTGACAAGTCACAGCTGTTAACTGAAAGCCATTCCAGGTGACTACCTCAAAGCTGACTGAAAAAATGGCAAGATGTGCAAAGCTGTCAAGTAAGCAAGAAGTGCCTACTTTGAATAATCTAAAATGTAAAACATTTAATTTGTTTAAAACTTTGTTTACCAAATAATTCCATATTTATTTCTTCATAGTTTGGATGACTTTAGTATTAATCTACAAAGAAGAAAATTCTAAAATAATGAAAAACCACTGAATTTAGAGGTGTGTCCAAACTTGACTGGTACTGTAAATACTTTGCAAAAGTGTTAGGCATTTTATATTTCTAAATGTATATTCTGCTTATTCTGTATTTAAGCTTTAGGGGTCACTGCACATTGGTAGTTCCGTAATTACAGACTGTAGTCCACCTGTTTCTCTACATACTTTGTAAGTCTCCTTTACTCTCTTCTCTAATGGTCAGGATCCCCAAAGATCCGGTACTATTTGGGTGGTGGATCATTCTCAGCACTGCAGTGACACTGATGTGGTGGTGGTGTGTTAGTGTGTGTTGAGCTGGTACAATTTGATCAGACATAGTAGTGTTGCTGGAGTTTTAAACCACTGTTCACTCACTGTCTCTTTATTAGAGACATTCACCTTATTGTTCCACCTTGTAGATGTAAAGTCAGACAGCAGCTCAGCTGTTGTTGCAGTTTGTGTTGGTCATCCTCTAATCCTTCATCACTGCTCACAGGTTTGGTTGGTGGACTTAAGTCCAGCAGTGACACTGGGGTGTTTAAAACCTCCATCATCCCATTTCATATTCAGTTAAAACACCATTCAGGGGTGTTTGTAGTGAGATTTGTTTCATTTAAGTTGTTGGTCATTTTAAACTGTATCTTTTTCTCTCCTTTCTTTATGTAATTACTTTTCTTATTGATCACCTTTCAGGTTGTGAACACTTGTGCCTTAATGAAAATTCTCTTGAATATTGCTAAAGCTTCCCCAAAAATATTGTTGGTAGATTGAGGAACTACTGAATATAACTTAGGCCTTTATAATATGTCAACAAACAACATGCCCATAGTTCACGGAACCTTACTGTTATCTAACTTGGTAAACACACACACACACACACACACACCCCTGGTGCAGGAAAGCTGCTAAAACCTTTAGAATGCTACATAAAACATTATCATATGTCACACAACTCCGAAAAGTACATAAATATAGATAGATAATTAAATAAATAATAACTCTTTAAATAAATAAAGAGAACCAAATTACACAACTGAGTCAAGAATATTACACATCTGCTTATTCAGAAAAATGATCCCATATTACATATCTTTGAGTGGCAAAAGTATGTGAACCTTTTCGTTCATTATCTGGTACAACAACTTTGTGTAGCAATATCTGCAAATAAATGTTTCTGGTAACTGTTGATCAGAACAACAACTCTGGGACGTTTCTGGGTGGGTTTTCTTACATGAACTGATCATTCAGACCCTCCTCCGAAGTTTCTATGGGATTAAATTCAGGACTTGGCCATTCTCACACGTTAATCATTGTTCTTTCACCATTCTTTGATAGAATGACTTGTGTGATTAGGGTTGTTGTCATTCAGCATGATTGATGCTGATCAGATTCAGTTCATGGACACATGACCTTATATTTTCATTTGCTGATATAATTCAAAAATCATGATGGCAAGCCATCCCTGCCCAGATGCAGCAAAACAGGGAAAAAAAAACAATGACACTACCGCCACCATGTTTCAAATTCTTAGGGTAAAATTCAGTATTTTTCATTCTCATAATGTATCTTCTTTAAACCATGGTTAATTTTGGTTTCACCTGTACACAAAAATGTTTTGCATTAAAATTAATAATCGTGAGAGAGGCCTTTAGTTGTTTAGAGGTAGGAATGCACCGATCCGATAATAGGATCGGATATCGGTCCCAATATTAACAAAATTATCTGGATCAGGTACCTGAAAACAAAGCCGATCCATGGGACTAATCCATTCGCTATAATTTATAACACCTGCTATGCTATACATCCATTACGCCAACAAGTTTGATGTCAACGTGCAAAATCTGCAAAAACAAATGCTGCAAGGGGTGGAGGTGGCACTGAAAAACAAAATATCTGTGTGTTAATTTGTTATTTGTAATATTGTTCTACAAAGCCAGTAAAGTAATGTTTGAGTCAATACTGATGCCTTAAGTCTCTCCCACATGGTGAGGTATACGGTTTATTAATTCAACAATGATATTGGATATCGACCGATATGCAGAGTTTATGTATCGAAAAAGTGTACATCTATATGAAAAAGCTAGATCAGTGCATCCCCGTTTGGAATTATACCTGGGTTTCTGTAACCCTGCAGACTACTACACGCTTGCTCTTTGATCTTTGTTGGTCATTCCTCAGGTGAGCATTCAATCCATATATACACAATTTGTCTGAGAATTGGTGGAGTCCAAATTCTTTACAGATGGTTTAGAGCATCAACAACTCTTTTTCTGAGATCCTAAGAAATCTCCTTTATTTATACCATGATTCACGTCCACAAAGACGTTGTAAAGGTCAGACTTGGATAAATCCCTGTTCTAGTGTGCCCACTCATACCGGATCTGTATCCTGCAGAACACCATCAAAATAACTGCTAATCCAAGTGGTTCACATACTTTTACCATTCATATATATGTAATCCTCAATAAGCAAACAAACAATTAATATTTTTATCTTGTTGTTTTTTTTCCACCGACTTTTAGGCTTGTTTACATGATGTTTTAGGTAATATATATGAAAAGAAACCCAGAATATTCTAAAGGGTTCCCAACCTTTCAACACCACTGCATATTTTACTTTCTTAGTAACACAATGATTTAAAATATAAATAATATATTCAAGTAATAATAATGCAAGGCTTTCGTAAAGTGACAAGTCTAGACAATCTGGTATTAATTAAATGAATGTGTATGTTGCTTTGTTTACCTTGCCTGAGGAAAACCGAGGAAAATCACTGGTAAAGTCTTATCACCGCATTTACGGACTGTAATGAAATCAATAATTAATGTGCTATTATTTTCTCTGCTGTGAATTCCTTGGTCTGATGGCCACAGGTCTGCAGATCATGTGTAGAAGATAATACCAGATAAAGCTGAGGTTTCAAATAACAAGGAAGTAAAGGTGTGGCAGGTTTACCTGTATGCACTCATCCTCTATTAATAGCCTACAGTGGTAACCAACATGCATCTATGGCTACTGGAGCAGGCCTGTAAACTGTATTACGCAAGCTAGCAGAAATGCATCCACTGCTAACACAAAAGCGCAAATGAGGGATTAACCCATGTGAGAACTCATCTATTCCACCTTTTTTATTAGTTTTATTCCAGAACGTTTTACAGCACTGGAGAATAATTAAGTGCCCACTTCAAAATGATCATTTTCTCTGGATGTACTATTTATAGCTACTGTATATGTTTGAGTACGGTACATATGAAAATGGAACTTTCTTTTGTTTTATTCCATAAATTATTGACAATTTCTAAGTAAAAACATTTATTTGCAGGATTATTAAGAGCATGTATTCAATGTAAATGACAACTGGTAAAAACAAAGAAGCTTTCCTTTCAGACCTTGATTAATAATACAAATAATAATATAAAGTAAAGTTTAATGTACATTTATGACTTTACAATACTACTGAAATCAATATCTCAGTCCCAGCTTTCATGTGTCTTTTATGTTTCCTCTAAAAAGAAGCAGAATGAGGTGTGTGTGTTGGAATTTATGCCATACATGTACATATGTTAATTTTAAGAAAATATGGTGATCTCTTAATTTTCCAGTGTTGTATATGAGTGATACAATTTTGTAATTTGTGCAACAATACATGCAACCAAAGGCATGACTTTGGGTGAAGGTAAGATGTTGTGAAGAGAGCATCACTGATTGTGCAAGTTCTCCTACTTAGAAAAATGAGAGGTCTGTAATTGTCATCATAGGTACACTTCAGCTATGAGAGACAAATTACGAAAAAAAATCCAGGAAGTCACATTGTAGGATTTTTATAAAATTTAATTGGAAATTATGGTGGAAAATATGTATTTGGTCATTAAATTTGGTTCAACTCAATACTTTGTAACATAACATTTGTTGGCAATGACAGAGGTCAAACGTTTCCTGTAAGTCTTCACCAGGTTTGAACACACTGTAACTGGTATTTTGGCCCATTCCTCCATGCTGATCTCCTCTAGAGCAGTGATGTTTTGGGGCAACATGGACTTTCAACTCCCTCCACAAATTTTCTATGGGGTTGAGGTCTGGACACTGGCTAGGCCACTCCAGAACCTTGAAATGTTTTTACGGAGTCACTCCGTTGCCCGAGCGGTGTGTTTGGAGTCATTGTCATGCTGGAAGATCCAGCCACGTTAGATCTTCAAATGCTCTCACTGATGGAAGGAGGTTTTGGCTTAAACTCTCACAACACATGGCCCCGTTCATTCTTCCCTTAATACGGATCACTCGTTCTGTCCCCTATCCAGAAAATCAGCCCCAAAAAATGAGTTTTGCACCCCCATGCTTCACAGTAAGTATGGTGCAACTCAGAAGTCTTCTTCCTCCAAACACGACGAGTTGAGTTTTTATCAAAAAGTTCTATTTTGGTTTCATCTGACCACATGATATTCTCCCAATCCTCTTCTGGATCATCCATATGCTCTCTGGCAAACTTCAGACGGGTCTAGACATGTACCGGCTTAAACAAGGGGGCACGCCTGGCACTGCAGGATCTGAGCCCCTCTTGGCATAGTGTGTTACTGATGGTAGCCTTTGTTACTTTGGTCCCAGCTCTCTGCAAGTCATTCATCAGGTTTCTCTGTGTAGTTCTGGGATTTTTGCTCACCGTTCTCATGATCATTTTGACCCCACGGGATGAGATCTTGCGTGGAGTCCCCAGATCGAGGGAGATTATCAATGGTCTTGTATTCTTACAATTGCTCCCACAGTTTTAATATTCACACCAACCTGCTTGCCTTTGGAGATTCACTCTTCCCAGTCCTTTGGTGCAGGTCTCCAATTTTCTTCCTGCATCTTTTGACAGCTCTTTGGTCTTGAATTTGGGAGTCTGACTGTTTGAGGCTGTGGACAGGTGTCTTTTATACAGATAACGAGGTCAAACAAAGTGCCAGTAATACAGGTAACGAGTGGAGGACAGAAGAGCCTCTTAAAGAAGACGTTACAGCTCTGTGAGAGCCGAAAATCTTGCTTGTTTGTGGGTGACCAAATACTTATTTTCCACCATGATTTACGATTAAATTCTTAAAAAATCCTACAATGTGATTTCCCGGATTTTTTGTCTCATTTTGTCTCTCATAGTTGAAGTGTACCTATGATGAAAATTACAGACCTCTCTCATCTTTTTAAGTCGGAGAACTTACACAATCAGTGGCCGACTAAATATTTTTATACCCCACTGTATGTTGAAGACTTTATACAACACTCATTCTTGATGATCCAACTTTTGACGTGATTTGACCTTGAATTCCTCTTCTGGTCATTCAGACTTCTTATGGGCATTTTGACTTTAGGAGTTTTCCTAGTTGTTGGTTGGCTTATTATTTAACACACTCACTGACATTGAAAATAAAGCACCCAGATATGAATGTCAGATTGCTGCAAAACTCTGTATGCAGTTACTTCGCAGGTAGATATGAAAATAATTACAGGTGTGGTCTAATTAGACACGGAGTCATGCCACCAGAATGCATAAAAGCATTTCCTCCACTGCTCTTTAAAAAGGCTCTCAGAAGCTACTTTTTTGTAGTGTACCTCTTGGTGATAAATCTTTTGATTGGGCAGGCCAAGGAAGTGTTGCAATCCTCAAAAACCCTTACTGTGTGTGGGTGAGCATTATCCTGCTGAAAAATGCCAGTTGGAAGCCATGCCATAGAAGGGAACACATGTGGTTGCAGGATGTCCTGCAAATATCGCTGACCAGTTAGTGTACCTCGTATCACTACTAGAGGGGATCCAAATGTTGTATGTGATGGCTCCCCAGATCATCTCACCAGCAGTTGGGGCAGTGGGTCAATCCACAGCAAAAGCAGGACTTAAGTCAAGTACCTTAATCACAAAGCCACGACATCCCCTCATACTTTTGTTTGATGGAAGCCAAAAAAAGCACTGATAGACAGTATTATGAACAACATGAAACAGAGGCTCAACAAGTGAATGTGAACCAGATTAGAGGTTATAGATGAGAGAGAATATATAGGTAGTGGAGAGACACACAAAGAAGTACTATTTAAAATAGGACAGGCCTTACAATTGGTACAGTCTTACAATCCAAGCAATTGTGGGTTAAGGGCCTTGCTCAAGGACCCAACAGTGGCAGCTTGGCAGAGGTGGGATTTGAACCCTGGACCTTCTGGTTCATAGTCCAGTACCTTACCCACTAGGCTACCACAGTCCCACAGTCTGTTGTGGTGACCAGCTGTTTATGGCTGTAACGTCCTGAATTAAAAGACAGATTCTTATTTCATATTATAATTTAAGACCTCAGC
Organism: Ancistrus triradiatus; assembly: GCA_025084515.1. NCBI lineage: Eukaryota > Metazoa > Chordata > Actinopteri > Siluriformes > Loricariidae > Ancistrus > Ancistrus triradiatus. The sequence continues at coordinate 153,739 of JAJAGP010001710.1, forward strand.
CATTAAAGCAACCAGATGTTGATTGGACAGACATTTTGCAGCACATACCTGTAGTGGGTGGCAACATTTGTCCTCCAGTCTTGCTACTATATACAGAGTGGGTGAGGTTTCAACTCTCTAACAAACGCACTCTGTTTTTCATATGCCTGCATGAGTAAGTGCATTCCCTGCATTGCTAAACACTCCAACATAAAATGTACAACCATCACCTCAAAATTAACCACTGAATAAATCAAAAGTTGAGGGTGCTGGCAGATAAGAACCCATTGAGAAGGTGATCTACTTCTGTTATTTTCCCAATCGGCATTATTTGTAGTGGGATATTGGCTCGGATATCAGTTTAGAGGATTAAAATAACTCTTACAAATGGCTAAGCTTATAGTTTAAAATGTAGTCTTGAGAGGATCAGGACATTTCATATTTCCTATTTATACTCCAGTGTTATACCAGCATACCACCACACCTATACTCTATTTAACTGTTAATAAAGTGTCTTAACAACCAATTCACAAAACAGTAGATCTGGTCAAGAACATCACTACCATTCAAATTTTCTCTGAAACTCCAACTGCCAAGTCTGTTTCAAGGTGATCTATCACTAGCCTCAGACATGTATCCTGATATATGGAAATGCAACACAACACTCGTTTTGGACTTTGCCCCTTTATTCTGTGCCAAAACAACACTTTGTGCACTGGAATAAGAATTAGCTTGATAATATCCACACACTGTGTCACTGACATTAGCTGTTGTCAGAAAACATAGCAGGCCATTCAACGTTCAACAACGAAACAAAGACAATCCCTTAGTCCCTGCTCTCTGAATGACATGCCATCACCGATGCTTCTGTACAGTTCCACAGCACAGGCCCAAACTAACAATGGCACTGCTTTGGCAAGATGGCTCACAGAGTAACAGGACACTTTGATTGTTCACAACAGCTGAGAAAAGATATAGAAATTGTGGCTGCTATAAAAACAGCAGAAATGGAAGTCTTTCCATTTTCCAGGCCTTATGGGTATATCTACTTTAATAGTAGGTGAATATATGCAATATAATTTCCTGAGATTAGCAGTCCACACTTTGAAAATAAGCTTAGAACAAGTTATGTATACATGTATTTTATGTATGTATAAAATCAAATACAGCTTGACAAATCATGTGTAACTGATCCTTGTAGGAAATGTACCACGATATAATAAACTCAAACATCTTTATCACAAGTAAAGGCAGAAAAGCATGAGTCATCTAATTAAAACTCCCCTCTTTGCCAAGTTAGACTAACGTAAATAACACTTTGTACTGTTTACCTGGCTTCGGTTTCACTGTTCAGTTTATGTTCTAGGTACGGGGCTGTCTTAACAATGAGGCATGGTTTTTAATTAAAAACAAATCCACAAATAGTCATTTAACTATGAAGTCACATTTATCAGGGTTTCTCATTGCTGTTGAGGTAGCAGGATGAACTCACACAGAGATGAATATGAAAACCCTTGTCAGGTTGTTATAGGCATCCAATATGTGCCTCTATGACAACTGCATTTTGTAGTTCAGGCAGTTCTTTACATTTACAATGGAGAGAGCATGAGGCATAATCAGACATTTTAGTGTAAATGACAAATACCATTCATTTTTTTCTAAAATATCTTGCTTATGTATGGGCCAATGAATATGGGTGTGTTATTTAATGAGACTGTTTTCTGGTAATTAATTGTTGTGAATTCGCAAAGATGCATCATTTGGTGTAAGAAGCACAGAACTTGGCTATCTGATGAAGTGAAAAATAATATGTCCTCCAAGTAATATTTCCTCCATCTGGGTGAATTTCAAAGACTGGTCAAAGACTGCCCACATTGTATTCTGTCATCTGTTAGTACAGTGGGGGATCTTCTTGTGGATTGTTACAAAACAGTCACAAGTCATTCTTACAAGTCAAATGTTTTCGATGTCCTCCCCAGCCACCAGATTTAAACAAACCTCTTGTCCTTTATGAGATGTTCTGGAGGACAGGTTATGTCTACCCCCTTCATCTCTCAAAGAAAATGAGCTTTCCGTCTTGAGGAGCAGTCTAACACTTCTTGACAAAATGTTAAGCAACTATATGACAGCTATCAAAGATGGATTAAAGTTGCTGTTGAGGTAAAGGGTGGCCTGGTTCCTTATGATGCCCTTAAATGTTAATATATTGTAATGACAAGTCCAGTCATTTATATGGATGCCCACAACATTGTAATATCTGTAAAAAAGATTCTATCCAGGCACATGTTATATTTTTATTCCAAGAGATCACCACTAAAGGTTAGACAAGGTTATTTCACGCCTTCTCAATCTTAGCTTTTACAAAATTCACAGGAAATGTTTTGTGGTTGCAAGAGCATGCAATTGAATTTCTGCAACATCTGATGCTCCAAGATCCCTGGGTGCTTCTCGAATTAAGCAATATGAAAATTTAATAACCTATCGCTAAAGTAAGTCATAACAGAGTGCACAAATACCTTTGTTGCCACATGACAAGGCAGGTATCAGTCTATCAAGATTCTTCGAGAAAATATTTCTCATTCCTCACAGTCAGAAAACATGCAGCAGCATTTGCTGGTTACACATTGCACATGAACTATGGTTTGATAAGTTCCAAGTCCTCTGTTTTAGTAAAGGGTATTTGGTTTGTTCAGTGTTTATTCGGTGAACCAAAACAGCAATAGAATAGAAACTCAAGAAATATCAGTTGTTAATGAACTGAAATAACAAGACTGAAGTCATTGAAATGGCCCTACCCTGAGTCAGTGATGATGGTGCAAATTCTAACTTCAGAGAAATGATCAGGTCATATAACAGGCATCTACAGAGGAAAAGCAGCACTGCTATGTGAAGTGTGGGATGTATCATCATCATCACAATAAGCAAAAATCCCATGACACACTTCCACTCCCCTATGAGGAAATCTGATCTGTAAACCTTATGCATACAAATCAGCACACCAGCAAACTGTGTTTTACTTTCTGTTGATTTCTGTACTGAAACTGATTGAATGGCATAAACATATAGTATTAAGAGTTTGAAGGAAACTAAGTCTAATAGCATTTTCAGTTAAGGAAGTAATTCTACCTGACAATGGAAGCTGTTATTCCTGCACTGTTCATTTGTTGCAGTTGATTACTGAGTCAGGAAATTTCTTCAGCATAAACATGCAGGCTCCAGGTATGAGGGAATCGCAAGACACCTGGCCAATACTGAAACCAATGCAAATCTAACATTCTGTAACACTAATATTCTATATGAATACAGTACGTATTACACACTCAAAGCCTGTACAAACGAATTTAATGGAACTGTGGCTCCTTAGCAGTTAAGGTACAGGAATACAGACCAGAAGGTGCAGGGTTCAAATCCCAATTCTGCCAAGCCGCCGCTGTTGGGTCCTTGGACAAGGCCCTTAACCTTCTATTGCTTGGATTGTAAGACAGAAAAATGATAAATGAGACCCAACTGTTTAACGATTCTTCCCTCCTTTCCATCCCCATGCCCCAAAAATGTACTGCCACAGCAACCCCTACCCAGCCCTGTGATAGACTGGCATTCCATTCAGGGTACATGCTTGCCTGCCTCCTGTGAAGTTCAGCATAGGCTTTGCATTAACCACTCGGACCAGCGCAACACACACAAACACCACCAGCACGCCATTGGAGTCCATGCCAGCTCAAGAGCGCGCTGTCATTACAGCAAAATGGGAAACATACCAAATGCTACTAAACTCTAAAGTGTATGCATTTTGTTCAAAACGTTTCACTTCAACTGTTATGCAGATTACTTCATTTTTATTCAATTCGAAAAAAATGCAACACAAGCATTAACAATGCCCATATCAGGAATGTAGCCCCGCTGTGCATGTACGTGTACACTTTATATACTTTAAACAAGACATATGTATTTATGTATGTATCCACCGAATATAACGGATTAATTAGCATTTTAAAATGCACAAATTGCTTTTTTAAACTTCAATTTCAGCTATGCCAATGCGCTCAGGTGCACGCTTTAGAGAAACTCCTCTGGTCACGTGACCTGTGACGCCACTCATCTACAAATGTTTACATGAAATCAAGACAAGATAGACTAATAATTGAAGTTTTGTCCTTGTGCAAGTAAAAACAACACAATTTGCGCTTCCCGACTCGAAACAAACAGGGTGAGATCAAACTGGGTAATATTAAACTATGCAAAGCTATATCGCGTGGTTTTCAAAGCAGCATTACATTGGGAAGTCGCTGAACTGAATTACACGGAGTTAGAGTTTTATTGAATCAGTATTCCACAAGTCTAAATAAAACAGCTGTCTGACTTTATTATCTAACGACGGGTTTGCCTAAAAGAGTTTATATGTTTTTCCCTTACTAAGGTTTACATTCATGTTCATCCTGTTTCTAGCGACACAACCCACATTTGTCATACCAGGAAAACTCACCTCCAAACTGGAGTCGAAAACTTTTCAGTAGTTCAGCAAACGCTGAAAAGGAAAATGTAGTCCTGTGCGTATCGATAAAGAAAGTACGCTTCCACGTATTCCCGATATTTGGATTTCCTGACCTGAAACAAACACGATCATAGTAAAGCCATTCACTTCCACTTCCACTTCCACTTCTCACTTCAACCGTCCATTCGCTTGTGTCGGTAATTGTGAAAGCTACGTGCGCATAACCTTTCCGCATCGTCACAACTTCGTGAACGCGCACGTTGTAAAGTGAGGGCAGATCTCAAATCGGTTCTTGGTTGCATACAGATAGAGAATCTTATAGAGAATGGTTTTATCTTGTCCCAGAGTAGAAGGACTCTGCATATTTAAAATCTACTACATACATTTTCAGGTTTGTAAAAATTATGATGTACTTATCTTTGGTTAAGGGGTCAACACCAATTTGATTCGAGGAATCGACTCAGTTAACCATATATCCTTTCGAATCCATAAAGATATTTGGCAACATGAACACTAACAACAAAAAACACGATGTGGATTGATATGAATGACCATGGAGTTAATTAATTCAGCTATGACGAAAACGAAAAGCGTCGTCTAGAATTACTGTCCTATATTTCACAGTTTAGTAAAAGTCAAAGTGTTTTTGTGATACAAAGTGAGGGCGGCATTTATCTGACAATATCTCACTCAAATTGGTGAATCTGAATCTGTCAGTTACTCTGTGTGGAGTCGACTCCAAAACTTTTAATGTGTATCTCTAAAGGAAAGGCATGCAATTGAAGAATCGACTCTTGAAATTGAGTCATTGAATACAGACTTCAGACCGCTTCACTTTTGTGCAGCCTTGTAGCCTCTGTTTTGTTGGTTACGCAAAATAATATGCAATACTCAGGACAATGTGATGCTATGCAATGGAAATATTGCATCTTTATATCACTCTGTTTCTCTATCAAGTGAAACGTTAGTTTTACACTTGGAGCAGCTCTACTCAAATTAAAGACAACCTTGTTTTTTATTCTAATGCAAACACTTTATGGAGCCATAATGTTACTGTATCTAAGTTGCCAGAAACTGTGTTTGAGGAAAAAAAAAATTAATACATAAATAACTGACAGCCACAACAACACACTTAAGGTATTTTAATTAGTTACCTGTAAGATTTTACATGGAAAATGCCATACTCCTTGGTATTAAGATGTACAGTTGCTGCTGTGGTTTACCATGAAGATACCTCTGACAACATACTTGCATAAGTGTTTTTTTTTCTCCATATATTTGAAGTACTTATAATATTCAAGCTCACAGTAGTGGGTAGAACATATAAAAACATCCTAATCATATGGTAGTGAAACATTGGTTGGGTTCACTGCAGTATTGTGAAATGGTAAGAATAAGCAATTCCAGTCTTTTACTTTTACTGATTGCTGCTGTGCTGAAGTCATGAGGTTTTCTTTTCTAGCAGCATAATGAGCCACAAATGTCATTTTACTCTTTCAGCTACCACCATAAAACATACTGTCAAAAATAAACTAATGAAAGAAAACATTTGAAATGTCCCAAAACCCTGTTTGGGCCCTATTGTCATGCCACTAAGTATCTCAAAATTAGGGGGAACATTGTGTCCCTAAAATGTTTTTTGTTTGTTTGTATGCAAATAATTTTAACATCTACACATTTGTATATCTTAAATTGTTTTTAAAGTGACAAGATGTATTATGTGTGTTGCAGATTTCCAAATGTTCCAGAAGATTAAACAAATCTTAGAAATTCATTAGGTTTTCTTTGTAGATAGCAAGCCGGTAAGTCCAGAACTAATTCTCCAATAGGAAATACAGTGGCGCTTGAAAATTTGTGAATCCTTCTAAATATTTCTGCATAAATACGACTGAATCATCCTCAAGTCCTAAAAGTAGATAGAGAACCCAATTAAAGAAATGAGATAAATATATTATACTTGGCCATTAATTTATTGAAGAAAATGATCCAATATTACATATCTTTGAGCAGCAAATGTACACTATATTGCCAAAAGTGTTCGCTCGCCTGCCTTCACACGCATATGAACTTGAGTGACATCACATTCTTAATCCACAGTTTTAATATGATGTCGGCTCACCCTTTGCAGCTATAACATTCTTCCAGAAGCGCATTTGTGAGGTCAGACTCTCGCAGTCTCCGCTCTAATTCATCCCAGAGGTGTTCTATCGGATTCTATGCAGGCCAGTCAAGTTCTTCCAAACCAAACTCACTCATCCATGTCTTTATGGACCTTACGTTATTCACTGGTGGGCAGTCATGTTGGAACAGGAAGGGGCCATCCCCAAACTGTTCCCACAAAGTTGGGAACATGAAATTGTCCAAAATCTCCTGGTATGCTGAAGCATTAAGAGTTCCTTTCACTGGAACTAATGGTCCGAGCCCAACTCCTGAAAAACAACCCCACATAATAATTCTCCCTCCACCAAACTTTACACTTGGCACAATGCAGTCAGACAAGTGCTGTTCTCCTGGCAACCACCAAACTCCGCCGGATTGCCAGACGGAGAAGCAAGATTCATCATTCCAGAGAACTGCTCTAGAGTTCAGTGGCAGTGTGCTTTACAAAACTGCATCCGATGCTTTGCATTGCGCTTGGTGATTACACCTGTGGCCATGGAAGTGATTGGAACACCTTAATTCAGTGACTTGGATGGGTGAATGAATACTTTTGGCAATCTAGTGTATGTGAGACATTGCTTTCAGTATCTGGAGTCACCTGCATGCTCAACTCTGTTGGCGAGATGCAGCAACCATGACACTACCACCACCTTTTGCAGATGGGATAAGTTTCTTATTCTGGTTTGCAGCATGTTTCTTCTCCAGACATAATGCTTTACATTTAAACCAATATGTTCTATTTTGGACAAATTTTTGCATAAAACCTTTTCCAGTAGCCTCTTGGCTTGTCCACATGATCTTTAGCAAACAGCAGATGGGCAGCAATGTTCCTTTTGGAGAGTGGCTTTGTGTTTGTAAACCTTCCATGCACACTGTTGTTGTTCATTGTTCTCCTGGTGGTAGACTCAAGAATATTAACATTAGCGAATATAAGAAAGGCCACCTTGCTCTTGGAGTGATCCTGGTTGGTCAACCAACAAGGAGACGGTAACAAAGGACTTAAATTTCATCCTTCTGTACACAATTTGTCCGACTGTGGGTTGGTGGAGTCCATAGTCTTTGGAGATGGTTTTGTAACCTTTTCCAGCCTGATGAGCATCAACAACTATTTTGCTGAGAGGATGATGCAGAATTGTCGCAGCAGATTTGCTGCAAGACCCACGTTTGTTTATTGAATATAACGAAAGAGGTATTGTCTGTGTTCTGTACCGAAAAACTTGTGTTTTTTTTTTACTGGATTCATGGGCAGCCCTGTATTGTAAAAGTGGTGAAATACTGTCCTCTAGAGGTTGCAGCAACACTGTGGAAGAGCTGTGTTTTGCACGTGGCTGACTTGACCACAAATTGCTTTTATCCCCGCTGTTTAATGGACAGTTACACGGTCTGTAGCCTGTCCAGCCAGGCCAATCCATATATGTGACATACATATTACACTTCCAGGTAATTTTGTAAGCCAGTACTAGGAGTAATCTTCTAAATAAGAAACATTAATTTTCATAGCTGCTCAATCCAATTCAGAGCCACAGGGGAGCTTATGCCTAACTTGCAGCACAGGAAACAAGGTGGGAACCAAACCTATACAGACCACCAAGCCACACACAGTCACACTGGGACACTTTAGAGACGTTAGTTGACCTAAAACGTCTCTGGAATGTGAGAAGTAACCAGAGTACCCAGATGGAACCCATGCAGACATGGGGAGAACATGCAATCTCCACTCAGAGTCTGGGCCAGGATCGAACCAAGGATCTCTGGAGCCGAGAGGGGACAGAGCTAAACACTGTGTCACAGTGCCACCCATCATATAAAAATCAGTATGAACTTAAGCATCAATATTTTTATTCAGGGTAGGTGACATTTTGGCATAATTCCTAAACATGAACTATGAGCTTTATTCAGAAATTCAATATTTTGATCAAATGTAAAACATGACACTTTAGTAAGGACAAGGGATATAATTCTATTAGCAGTCTGCATGCTAGATCCAGTCCTAAAAAATGACTGGGACCAAGATTGGTACCTAATGAAATGCAGCCAATGTTGCAAATGAAAAGCATCCACATCACATTAACACTCACATGAATGTCTGGAGCGCCACAAAGCCACCACGGACTTGCACATGTACCCCACCGTCCACATGACAGAAAACACCTCAATGGACTAGGCAACCTTCTTCCATTGCTCCACGATCCAGTTCTGACACTCGCCTTCTCACTGTAGATACTTTCTACAGTGGTGCTTGAAAGTTTGTGAACCCTTTAGAATTTTCTATATTTCTGCATCAAAATGACCAAAAATATCATAAGATTTTCACACAAGTCCTAAACATAGATAAAGAGAAGCCAGTTAAACAAATGAGACAAAAATATTATACTTGGTCATTTATTTATTGAGGAAAATGAGCCAATATCACATTAGTGAGTGGCAAAAGTATGTGAACCTTTGCTTTCAGTATCTTGATATTCACTTCATGGACAGATGTCCTGACATTTTCCTTTAGAATACTCTGATATAATTCAGAATTCACTGTTCCACCAATGATGGCAAGCCGTCCTGGCCCAGATGCAGCAAAACAGGCCCAAACCATGATACTACCACCACCATGTTTCACAGATGGGATAAGGTTCTTATGCTGGAATGCAGTGTTTTCCTTTCTCCAAACATTACGCCTTTCTTTTCAATCAGAAAGTTCTATTTTGGTCTCATCCATCCACAAAACATTCTTCCAATAGCCTTCTGGCTTGTCCACATGATCTTTAGCAAACTGCAGACGAGCAGCAATGTTCTTTTTGGAGAGCAGTGGCTTTCTCCTTGCAACCCTGCCATGCACACCATTGTTGTTCAGTGTTCTTCTGATGGTGGACTCATGAACATTAGCCAATGTGAGAGAGGCCTTCAGTTGCTTAGAAGTTACTCTGCGGGTCCTTTGTGACCTCGTCAACTATTACACGCCTTGCTCTTGGAGTGATCTTTGTTGCTCAACCACTCCTGGGGAGCGTAACAATGGTCTTGAACTTCCTCCATTTGTACACAATCTGTCTGACTGTGGATTGGTGGAGTCCAAACTTTTTAGAGACGGTTTTGTAATCTTTTCCAGCCTGATGAGCATCAACAACTCTTCTGAAGTCCTCAGAAATCTCCTTTGTTCGTGCCATGATACACTTCCACAAACATATGTTCTGAAGAGCAGACTGATCTTTAAACAAAATAGGGTGCCCACTCACACCTGACTGTCATCCCATTGAGTGAAAACACCTGACTAATTTCACCTTGAACTGCTAATCCTAGAGGTTCACATACTTTTGCCCCTCACTAATATGTGATATTGGATCATTTTTCCTCAATAAATAAATGACCACATATAATATTTTTGTCTCATTTGTTTAACTGGGTTCTCTTTATCTACTTTAAGGACTTGTGTGAACATCTGATGAAATTTTAGGTCACATTTATGCAGGAAATATAGAAAATTCTAAAGGGTTCACAAACTTTCAAGCACCACTGTATGGTGGTCACGAGTTAATATAGTGAGAACTCTGAGCAGTTTGCAACTAAGCAACAAAATTCAAACCCATAGTTATGTGTTAATACTTTGGTTGTAAAGAGGATGACCATGAAAAGTTGAGCCTCCCAAATTTGTTGGGTTAAGTGAAGCAGTCTTCTCACAGCATGGTCAAGAAAATGTTCATGCTCTATGACTTTTAGGCCTTTGGTTTGGAGAGAACCCAACAATTAAGCTTTGGATTTCTACTTCTGCCTGAAAAATACAGCGTGTCTAAAATTGAAGTCCCACTTTAACATTGTTAATTGCTACAATGTTCTTTGCGTCACAAGCAGGGCTCACAATCAGTGCAATGTGGATAAAACCTGAGCACCTTCTGCTTCATATAAATCTGAAAACATCCTGCATTGGTTTTTAAATTAAATGTATTAAAGTGGTGCTGACTTTATAGACACCCTACATAAATGGTAAAACAACGAGGTCAGTACTTCACAGTCAGGAATCATGTGCCAGAGCTTCCAATAAAATAACACCTAGTGACGATGAATCTGATGACAAAGCAGACCAAGTAGATGAACTTTTACATTTTAGAAGTAACTTTGAACATAGAGTATTAATTTTGAACGTATTGCAAGTGTATTAACAGCCTTATCACCATGAAATTTACACATTCAAACTCAGCCTAAAAAAAATACTACACGGTCCATCTACACTCATTGACACCCCCCCCCCCCCCAAAAAACCCTCACCAAGGAGTTGTTGGATTCTGATGAAAGTATGTGTGTGAAAGTAATGATGACATACATAAGTGATTACAGTATTAGAGCAAAAGGACAAGCTTATTGAGGAAAACTGTACCACTGAAATGAGGCAACATGTGACCGGAGGATGTCCTGCACATTACGCTGAGCTGTTAGTGTCCCTAATATTGCTACTACAGTTGCCTGACTGTCGTAAGCGATGGCGCCCCAAATCATCACATCAGCAGGTGGGGCAGTGTGTCACTCTACAGTAACGGCACGGCTGAAGCTCTCACCATGAGGCCTTCATACTTGAACCAGACCATTGTCGGGTCCCAAACAGAACCTGGATTAGTCAGTTAGTAAAGACAATACGGTTCCAAGTCAGTAGTAGTCCAGGTTTCTCGTTCATGACCACACTGCAAATAAAGGTATCAGTGACTGGCTGGTGGAACTCTGGTGGTCTAGCGGTTAAAGGTACTAGAGCATAGATCAGAAGATCCAGGGTTCAAATCCCACCGTCTGCCATTTTTGGGTCCATGAACAAGGCCCTTCACCTGCAATTGTGGACTGTAAAATTGTATCACTTGTAAGTCACTCTGGATAAAGGCATCTGCTAAATGACCAAATGTCAATGGCAAGACACACAATGGGTGCCATGACAACAAGTTTCCTTCTGCTAAGTGCCTGGAAATGATCTGGGCAGAGACAGGGGTGTGTAGAGAAGGTGCCACCTGTGTCTGGATGGTGGTGGATAACAAAACTAAGGGAGTCCATCTTTGCCGTACGGAGCCTGTGTGTATGTGTGTGTCCTCATGGAACCACTGCTTCCCAACACCTTGCTGACTGCTTCTCTCAGTCCAATGATGCACCCCCTCTCAAAGTCTGTCAACTGGACAACATGTCCAATCATAGAGGCATGTCTAGCAGTCAACAATCTATCACCAAGAGGTACACTACCCAAAAGAAGCCCCAGAGCATTTTCATATCTGCCTGAGAAATAACTGCATGCTAAGTTTTGCAGGAATCTTAAATTTCTATCTGGTTGCCTTTTTTTCTTTCGATGAGTATATTTCAGTTTGAGAGACAAAAGTGAAGTTTGTTGCACATTGTATTCAGTCGACAGAGGGTAGAGAATGGATTCAGCAGGAGTTACTGATATAAAACAGACAATAGCACACCAGTACACTGCTTTACTTAGTTCCCCAAATGGAGCTGCATATTACGTTTTTCCTGGTAGAAATGTCTGTAAAACCTTCCAAACTGGACTCATTCATTTGAAACACTTTAAGATGATATATTTTATTGCCATAAACAGTGTAGGAAAATGAAAAGAAAAACAAAAAGAATAAAAACAGCCAATCGTTTTATAGTACAGTAAGAAAATGTTCTACATCATCCATTTCATGTCCAATAAAATGTAAAATAAAAAATGGTGGCAACACATGGATATCCAAAGCGAAATCTATACTTGATCTAACAGTAGACGAGACTAGTGCCTGATGTCACCTTGATTGAAAAAGTGTGGGTGATGCTTGTTCAACATGTTTCCTATGTGAAGCCAGTATTACTGACTGTGTTAAGAGATCCACAGTTAACTTTTTTTTTTCTTTTTCCTTTTTATGAAATACATGCTGTGGAAGTTGACAAATGGCCTGACTGAGACTGTAGCCGATATCCATGTTCACAACTGGCATGCTTTCATTTTTACTCATCTAAACATTGCAGCTGTGTCTCATTATCACAGAAAGCATTTCTCACCTGGATTACACAGACTTGGTCAAAAAAATCTTTCAAACAAGATTACTGAATTTATATTACAAACAAATCCTTTTTCAGATGCCACCGAAGCAATTCCATCTCGACAACAGTGGTATCTGAAAACATTTGCATTTTTATGTGGAACAGCAAATTAGGAAGCAATGCAATTATATAACAAAGCAGGTTAACATCGATTCTGTCTGGCATTTTATATTGGTTTAACAGATCTGGAGAAAAGCAGAGAACAGTGTACACTGAAAACCTTACCCAAAAAGGAACCGAACGAAATGAAGTCACTGTCCTCAGAGTCTCATTTAGGCGTGTGGGAGGTTCGTTTACAGAAGACAGTCACAGACAGGTGTTAACCCGTGCCGTGTCTGTTTCGAATCAGCCAGCTTCTCTTTAGCCAATCACATCAGGCCTTGTTTCGGGTTAGTGTGGAAAGTGGAGAAGCTTGGCACCTTGAAAGATTTTTGATAGCCAAAGCCAGTAGATCCAGTCTAGCCTTCCGGAATAACGCAGCCACACAGCTTTATCATTTCTTAAAGAACAGAAAAACAAAAACAAGAGCAATGATTCGACAA